>MU226065.1:1558061-1568352 GCA_018584345.1 Thuja plicata | reverse complement strand
GTAGATGCTGTGAAAGGACTGATTAAGAGGAATAAAGTCATCCATAGTTAATCCATCAACAATCAAGACACATACAGACAAGAAGAAAAGAGACAAGGTTGACACAATCCAACAAATTGATCCAAAAAACATAAGGCTCTGTATATTATCTTCCACAATGAGTTACACACTTATACACAAAAAGAATACCAAGGACACAAAAATTTCACAAAGCATGCTTTTCTGAATAAATGGAACTCTTGGGTTACAACAATCTCTTTATCTCTGTCAAGAACTCAGAAAAGTTACAGAACAACAAGAACAAAAGAAGAAGAACCGACCCTTGCAATTGCAACTTTTCTGCTATATATAGGGCTAAGACCATCTTGGGATCCCTTAGGATGCAACAAGCTTCAGATGGTCCTGGGAAACCCTAACCCTAAAACACACAGGAGAGAGGAAAAGAGAGAGAGAGGCTGTCGAGAATGACCGAGTTAAAATAGATATTCATGGATATTTTCATGCTCCTCTTCGATCTGGCAACTGGAAATCAGATTTGGTAGACGGTGGATAGTAACATTTATGTTCACTCTGAATAGTCATGCACACCTGTTCACCTATATTTCTCTGCAATAACTGTCTCTCTTGTCTGTGAATAGTGCATAGCCAAGTGTTCATCTTATCATCGCCCAGGACTTCTTCTCCTTCCTCGTGGCACCTCTAGAAACTTCAGCCATAACTCTGTTCTGCTCTGCAACACGTTGAAACTTCTCTTTTCCATCGATATTGAAACAAATCTATCCAAATCTCGGCTGACTGCTCTATGCATGATTTTATGCAATTAGAAACCCTCTGATCCGTTTTGGAAAACCCCTGCAAACTGAGCAATCTATCTTTCTTCTGATCATACTCTGTCTGGTCGCTTACTCGCCCAGGTTTTACTCTATTTCCATCTTTATGCACGAGTGCGCGATGACAGCTTCATCCCTCTGAATCTCTCAGTCGCAGCCTAATCTTTCATTAATCTCATTACCCGGCGACTACGCGATGGGACCCATTTTCTCCTCGTCGCAAGATCGCGAGCTCTTTCTCTTTATTCTTACCTCATGTGTGAGTAGGCGACAACATCTGTTCTCCCTTTGGTCGCGCACTCGCGAGCCACTTTCCTTTTATCTTTTAGGCTTGGCGACTGTGCGATGAGCTCATCTGCTCCTTTGGTCTCTCAGTCGCGTGCCATGTTTTCTTCCCTCTAAATTATGGGCGAGTACCCGACGAGCTCCTTTCTTCATTACATCTTCCGTGATCGCGCAGTCACAAGCCCCTTTTCATTTGTCCTTATTACTCGGTGAGTGAGCGACATGCTGCCCTTTCTTTGTTAATCGCTCAGTCGCAAGCCATTTCTTCTTTATGTCATTTTCTCGGCGAGTGAGCGACGAGGCCTTTTCTTTGTTAATCACTCAGTCGCGAGCTGAAAACCTTTTACTTTTATGGAACAGCGACTGAGTGACGAGCATCCATTTTACTTCAGTCACACACTCACAGCCTAATCTTTGCTCACCCTCAGTGCTTGGCGAGTACGCGATGTCGTCTTTATTTTCTTCGGTCGCACACTCGCAGGCTGAAAACATTTCTTTATTATTTACTGCGAGTGCGCGACGAGCTCCTTTCTTCATACAATCGCTCACTCGCGAGCTATTTTTTACACTTCAAATCTGATCAGCGACCGGGCGACGACCTCTACTTTTTACTTCATTGCATACTCGCAAATCGTTTTCCTTTCACGTTCATTGCTCGGCGAGTGAGCAACGAGGCCTTGCTTTCTGCTCGTCACGCACTCGCGAGATCCTTTTTATCAGTCAGCATGTTCCCTTAACCTTTCTAGGGACAACGTGACTACCCTTGGCGCTGAGTTAGGAGTACTTTTCTCGTAGGGCACTTTGATCACCCGACCATGCGTCTGCCGTTGGATCATTTGAGCTTTGCATTGGACGGCTGGCACTTAATCGCTTGAAAACTGAGCATACCCTTAAATTATCCAGCGATCCTGCGACTGAAGGGAAAGAATACTAAGTCTCGAAGTCGCATGATCAATTTCCTTCTTCACGCGATCAAGCGACTGAGGGCGGGCCCCAATTTTTTACATGACTTGTAACATAGATCTGGCGACCTTGCGACCAAAGAACAAACGCTAAGTCGGAAGACGCAGAGGGAATATTCCTTGATGTTAAGAGACTACGTGACAAAGAAAAAAAGCAAAGTCAGGAGATAAAAGGGAATATTCGCTGAGGGTCACGCGATCACCCGACTGATTGAGAGGGTCCCACTTGTTACAGGGCTTATGACATTATCTGGCAATCATGCGACTAAAGAGAGGTAGCCAAGTCGGAAGACATCTAGGGAATATTCCAAAGGGTTACAAGACTATGCGACAAAGGAGAAGCGCAGAGTCGGGAGAAGAAAAGGAATATTTGCCCAGGGCAAAGCGATGAAGCGACTTGGAAAATAAGCACATGCTCTTAGTGACTTAAAAAAAAAGGTAATCGTGAAACATAACGAGCCAAGGCTTAGGATTTTTTACCTTGTTCAAACATGAAAGACTTAGGGTTTAAGGGTTTAAGAAGAGCCAAGACCTGGGAACCATGACAGAGAAATGCCAGACAGGGCAGACTAGGCCAAATTGCACAGAATGGAAAATTTGGGTAACACAATGAAAATCAAAAAATTTCATGTATGATGGATATCACATAATAGATAGATACTGCTTAACCAAGGGAAAAGTGAATCCTGGAAAGACATAAAAGGAGATGTCATCCTTGTCCCCCAAGCATGGGAAAAAGGATGAAAGAGGACCTATTATATCTCTCACAATACTATGCAAGACAATGAGCCCCCAAAGATTAGGCTAACATTGTTTACATAATGTGGAGTTCCATAATAGGAATATAAATGTTATTTAGAGAAAAGAGGATTAAAATACAACTCATTGCCACATGATATATAAATAACTTTACTATCAATGAGTTGCCTAAT
The DNA here is from genome assembly GCA_018584345.1 of Thuja plicata. Lineage (NCBI taxonomy): Eukaryota > Viridiplantae > Streptophyta > Pinopsida > Cupressales > Cupressaceae > Thuja > Thuja plicata. The sequence continues at coordinate 1,565,343 of MU226065.1, read as the reverse complement.
CTTATAATGTAAATCATGACATTCATTAGTAGATTGATCATGAAATCTATGATACAAACAAAAAGGAAGAGTCTTCAAGTGTGGACTACATTTCTTTTTGTGTTTAGGTCTAGCAATCATCTTAGCACGAAGGAGTTTAGGCAAAAGAACTTCTTGGTCAACTTCCTTCATAGGTTCATCATGTTTTGAAGTGTTATTTGAGATGTTGTTATTGATGTGTTGTTGAGGATTAAATTCCAATCCATAAGAAATTTCATGCCCCCCATTCTTTAAGGGCATTTGAATTCCCTATTTATGCTTACCACATCCTTGACCATGGAATCCTTGTTTAACTAGTGAATGATAGCTAGGACCATAATGAGAAGCCATATCAGATGGAGTCAATGGAACTTCAGTAGTCACTATGTCATTACTAGTAGGTTTGATAGATTCATAGTTGGTAGAAGCAGTGACAAAGTTATTACGAAGGTAATGAGAAGTAGAAGCAAAGACTCACTGTTCAAACTCTCTTTGTGGCTTCATAAAATCAATATTAGAAACCTTATATTCTCCAATGAAGGTAGGATTAAAATTCAAGGTTGCCCAATCATCTCTAGGAAGAGCATTAGAGGAAGAAGGATTACTATTAGTAATAGGACTATTGTGGGTTTGAATATGCAAACATGGATTTGGTGCATCATCCGCATGAAGTGTATACCCTATGTTGTTGTAAATAAACTTGACTTTACGGTGAAGGGTGGAAGGAACAACATGCATCTCATGCGACCAAGGTCTACCCAAAAGGAGGTTATAATTAAGAGGTCCAGGCATAACATGAAAAGGAGTATTCAGGATGACAGGACCTACTTTGATAGGTAAGGTAATGATGCCCAAAGTGTTCTTATCAATGTTATCAAAGCCACGTATTAGATTATTATTAGGTTGAATAGTTGAAATATCAAATTTAATTGATTTGAGCATGTTCATGCTACAGATATTAAGCCCAGATCTATTATTAATCAAGGTCCTATGAATGATACTCTTATTGATAGTAACAACAACCATAAGGGCATCATATTGATTATGAACTTCTTTAGAAGGTAAATCCTTTTGAGTAAAAACAATGTCAGGAGGACCTGGGGTAACATGCATGCATTGTAAGAAGGCATTAATGTTCTCTTGGTTAGGAGGTGGAGTGGAAAGAGTTGCTAGATATTTTTTTAAGGCTTCATGGTAGGTAGGTGAAGTTTGAAGAAGCTCCCATAAATAAATCTTTGCATGGGTATTGCTCAATTGGTTTATCATATCATACTCCATGCCAGGAAGACGGGGTGGAGGAGGAAGAACGGGTTGAGAAGGTGGTGAAGAAGTAGGAACCAATGGATTAGGTTGAGGGTTATTCCTTGTACGATAGGTGTGAACTATCAAATCTTGATCATTGAAAGATTCTAAAGATTCCATAGGTTTACCTTTGATAGTAATGCGAGGACAACCTGTAATGGTCAACAAGGGTTTTGGATAAACCATGTTTGTTGTTTCAACACTACAAATAGGTTCACAAGAAGGAAGAAAAGAATACATCCTGGGAGGAGATGAGGGAAGATCTTGATTCTCCATAAGATCATCACTAAGAGGGAGAGCATTAAGGGAATTTATATCATTCTTTGTTAATGTCTCATCACTAGAAGGAATCCCAAATAGAGGTAAAGCATCTATAATTTCTTCTTCTTTCTCTAAAATATCTACATAAGAGGAGTGTGTTTTAGAAAAAGATTCACCATCATGTATGAATATGTCATCCATTAATAAATCACCCTCTTGTATCAAGTCATCTTCACAAGGAGGGGATAAATCAATGTCTTTATCCAAGGATTCATCTGAAAAATTAGAATCATCCACAATGGCTTCATGAGGAAGAGAGTAATCAAAATCCAAATCCAAAGGCTCATCGCAAATAGGAGGATTATCATCCCTATCAATAAAGCACATTTTAAAAGGCTTGGAAAATACTCGAAACAACTTGTGGAACATGATAACAAATAAAGAAATGCATAGAAAATAGATCTAGATATATCTAAATGCATTCAAATGAAATGTATGATGAAAAATGTGAATGTTTTTGTATTTTTAAAGAAATTTTGTGATTTTTATTTATTTTTGAAATATAAATGCAAGAGCATAAAAGAAATATACTTTTAAATGCATGTAAGATCTAACACAAGATGCAAATCTAACACCAAAAAGAAAGCGTTGTCTATCGCGGGTTCACCAAAATGTAACATTTTAAATAAGTTCATTTTAAATAAGTAGCGGAAAGATAATATATTCCTCTTCTATCCAAAGATGCATAAATGAATGATCCAAATTGATTAACCCCAAGAGAGGGATCAATGCACAAATGAATCAACCATTTGGAAATGAGAGTAAGGAAGAAGATCTTAAATTCCTATTTTATGGAAAGGAATGTGTGATAGATTTAGAAAGATTGAAATGAATATGAGAAAAGTATTAACCTTAAGATTTGGAAGATCTGAAGAATGCTATCTTCTAAGGTTTGTACTCTATTTATAGAAAATCCAAAGTGTGATCCAGAATAGAAATGCAGAGATGAACAAAACCTAGAAATCATTTTCCGATCCGACACTGTCTTGATAAAAATCTTGACCTTGACCCCAAAATGTCACCGTTGACCCCAGAATCTTGACCTTGACCACAAAATGTCACCCTTGACCCAAAAATCTTGACCTTGACCCAAAAATTTCACCCCTAACCCAATAATATTGACCCTGACGTGCACAGGTTTGACAAAAAATTTGTTTGTGAATCCCGATAGTTTGCTGAAAAGGGTATCCAGATTTGAGTTCAAATCCACAGTCCCGAACCTGTACCTATAAAAAAAGAGATTTGTTTGTTGGGAGTGGAGGGGTTTTCCTTGTTAAAAACCCTATTTTGGAATTAACCTTAAAATATAATTGAAATTACATGAATGAAGCAAAGTAAATGAACAAATTCACCTTGCTTGTAGAAGTCCTTGTGGCAGATTCAAATCCTTGAATCCACAAGTATGTATGCACCAAATGGATGTAGAATGTAATGTAGAAAGTATAATCTGTTATATCTCAAATAAATTTCTTGTAAATCTTCAACACCAATCTTGAATGGATCTTGGCAGAGGAAGAGGCTTGGAGGAATGTGGATGGAGAAATATTCAACAAGAGGGATCCATAGAGCTTGAATCTTTCGATGGCTACTAATGGATCTCCTTGATGAATTGGATGCTTGAATTCTTGAATGATTGAGAGTAGATGCTTTATTCAATGGATTATTTCTTGCTTCAAGGGCCTTATGAATTCATGCTTCTTTCTTGATTATGGTTCATGTGGTTAGAGAGTCTTAGAGAAAATGGGAGGATAAAGCTTCATTTTATACAAATCTAGAGCACAGTCTTCTAGAGAGGCCGACATAGGAGAATTAAATCCCAATTAGACCTATATCCTTAGAAGAGGACCTATATTAAATATAATTTAGGAATCATCATTTTGGAACCCAAAACAATCGACCCGAAAGCAGAAATTAAACTTTTTTAAAGATCGACATCCAAAAACTATGAGATCCTGAAATCTAGACCCTAGGTCAAGGTCAAGGTCGACCTTGACCTAGGTTAGGGGTGAGGTTGACCTTGACCTAGGTCAAGGGTGAGGTTTAACTTGACCTAGGTCAAGGGTGAGGTTGACCTTGACCTAGAAAGGTTGATTTTGACCCTGAGGTCAAAAATCTCAGTTTTCAGTTTTGGATGTCAGAAATAGGCTGGAAAAGTGGAAAATGGGGTAGAATAGGGGAAAAAGGCCAGATGCAAGTTAGAGACCCATTCAAGGTGTTTGACATGACCCCAAACCACTTACTCGGAAGGATAAACTAGTCTACAATGCAAGTGCTTCTATTTTATGACTATACACATGGTATGTAAGCATCACTTCAGATATAGACTTTTCTATTTTTCCAATGAACTCAATCCATGAAGTAGATTTTCGTCTAAATAATCTTTCACTTCTCTCAAGCCAAATATTATAGATGACTAGAGAGGGGATCACCTCCCAAATAGGTGCAAATGTGGAATATTTGTGCAAAAAAGGCCAAGCTTTGAAGTGGTCACAAAGATTAGGGCCAATAGATTTAAACCACCCTAGCCTATGAATAAGCCAATGTTGAAAATCAAGAGAAAAGGGGTAGTGAAGGAATAAATGATCAGAAGTTTCCATAAAGCATCCATATAAAGTACAAGAAAAAATTGCAGTAATCCCCAATCTATCAAGCCTGGACCCAGTGAGGACCCTATCCTGGATGACCAACCAGGAAAAGGCCCCCGCCTTAGGAAGAAATGCAAATACCCATAAAAGTCTTACATGCTAAGATTCAGAAGATTGAAGATGGAAATTTGAGCCATAACTAACCCTAACCATATATTGGCCAAAAGGAGAACCTAACCAAATAATTTCATCCTCAAGAGGAGAGAATAAAATAGGTCTAGATCTAAGTTCCTTATGAAGTTCTGCTGCCAAATCTAAAAAAATCATTTAGGCCAGAAAGATCTTTCCAAATTGCCAAACCATCCTGAATATATAAATAATGAAAAACCCGGTCACCCCAAATCTGTTTAAGATGAGCATCTAAGGGGTGCCACTCCCATATTTGACACAAAGGTGTGTGTCCATTCCATGAGTCCTCCAAGAACCACACATTTAACTCGTCATGTACCAACCAAGGGAGGGAGTGTAGGATGAGATGTTGACAAGAAACCATGAAATTCCACATGTCAGACCCCCGAGGTAAAACTAAAGTTGTAAAGATTCTTTACCTTTCATCAGAGTCATGGTACTTTTATCTCATTAATCTAGCCCATTTAAAATTCATGTTTTTTTATAATTTCCAAATCAATTTAGCACCCAATGCTTTATTATGTAAATGTAGATCCCTGACTCCAGCACCCTAGATGGATTTAAGAGTAGAGACCTTACTCCAAGCAAGAAGGGGTAACATTTTATTCTTAGTTACATTGTCAACCCAAAGAAAGTCCCTTAAAATGGACTGGAGCTCTTCAATTGAATTCTTAAGAATCTTTAAGAATGACATGAGATAAATTGGGATGACATTTAAGATAGATTTAATCATTAGTAACTTGCCAAATAAGGTGATCCATTTATGCTTCCATGACAAAATCTGTTGAGAAATTCCAGAAATAATTTTATTCTAGAAATAATTTTTTTTGAGCCAGAATAAGGGGACTCCAAGATATCGGAAAGGAAACTCCCCCAAAGAGAAGCCCAAAAATTTAGAAAGACTATTTTGAACTAAAGGGGTAACATTTAAGAAAAAAAAACAATTTTGCTGGATTAATTAATTGCCCAGATGTCATAGAATAATTATCGATGATTTGTTTAATAACTCGATATTCCATGATGGTGGCTTCTTCGGATAGAAGAGTACCATCTGCAAAAAGATTATGTATAGAATTCATTACCATAATTAAAGGAGACACCTTTCCAAATCCCAACTTGTCTAGCATAACAAATAGACCTACTAAGCCCCTCAGCCATTAGGGTGAACAGGAAGGGGGAAAGGGGACCCCCTACTGAATACCTCTAGAAGACGAGAAAAACCTCTAGAGGACCCATTAATGATAACAAAGAATAAAGGATAATATATGCAGGTTTGGATCCATTTTACCCATTTTTTGTGAAAACCAAACCTAGTGAGGACCATGAGAAGAAAGTCCCAGTGAACACGATCATATTATTTCATCATATCTAGCTTAAGAACAATAGCCGATTGGTTATGCATTCAGATAGAGTTTATAATTTCATGAGCCATAATAGGACCCTCCAGAGTTTCTCTCCCAGGCACAAATCCCCCTTGCTCCTTAGAGATGATTTTAGGAAGGACCTTGGCCAACCTGACAGAAATAGCTTTGGTAAAAAATTTTTATAGAGAATTACAAAGTGAGATAGGACAAAAATCTAAAATTGATTGAGGATTGTTTTTTTTTGGATGAGAGCAATCCAAGTATGATTAAGATCTTGCAACATGGTTTTGTGAATCCTAGCTTTGTCTAATGAAATTAAAATATCTTGCCCATAAAATCCAAACATTTTTGAAATAAAATCATGGTGAATCCATCAGGACTTGGGGCCTTGTCTGGGGCCATAGAAAAAAACAATTTCTTTAAGCTCATTCAATGTAAACGGAGCCATAAGCATCATATTATCTTCCTCAGATACACAATGTGGGATAGGATCTAACAAATAATTAGAATAATGAACGTGTTGCTTGGTTAGAAAATTTGAGAAGAAGGAAACACCCTCAACAACAATATCATTTTCATCTTCTAATTTCCCACTAGAGGATTCAATGTAAACAATTTTCTTTTTAAGATGTCTAAGCTTAGTAGAAGCATGAAAATACTTTTTGTTTCTATCGCTATCTCCAAGCCAAGTTTCCCTAGATTTGTGTTTCTAGTAAATATCTTTTCTGAGAATTAATTCCTCTAGAGCACATCTGAGATCCTTTTCCATGTCATTTTGAATAATAAAGTCATTAACTATTGCCAATTCTAACTGCAATCTAGTTTTCTCTTAAAAAATGTTCTTGAAGGTATTAATGTTCCAATGTTTGATCTTAATTTTTAGTAATTGCAATTTTTTGACCAGTCTAAATATTCGGGTCCCTTCCATATATGGAGAGTTTAGCAACCATTGTTTTAGAAAAGAAATAAAACTATGATCTCGGAACCACATTGGTTCAATCTTGAAGGTACCTCTTCGGAAAGAAGATGATTCAGATAAATGTAACATAATTGGAAAGTGATAAGAAATAGAGCACTAGTACATTTTGGCAAATATATGACTACGTGACTAAAAATTTTAGTCACACCACTAAAAATTTTGGTCACGTGACTAAAATTAGTCATATTCTACTATTTTTTTACAATTTACAAGTATAGATGACTAAATAAGTGACTAAATTAGTCACCAGGTAAAATCACATGGTCAACCAAATAAAAGTGACTAAATAAACTACCAAATAAATGACTAAATAAACTACCAAATACAGGTGACTAAATAAACTACCAAATAAATGACTAAATACAAGTGACTAAATAAACTACTAAATAAATGACTGAATAAACTACCAAATAAATGACTGAATAAACTACAAAATAAATAACTAAATAATTAGTCACCTAAACAAAAATGACTAAATAAAGGACCAAATAAATGACTAAATAGTTAGTCACTAATAATCTCAT
>MU226065.1:1496210-1516162 GCA_018584345.1 Thuja plicata | reverse complement strand
GAGGCTTTGTCCTACAGAATATTGTAAGTGAAATGCCCATGTGGCTTTGCATATTGTAATTCTGAAAGTTTGTAATTCCACATTTGTGGAGATAATAAGAAACCCATTTTCTGTTCTTGCAAATTGTCGTAGTTTATCTGTTTCTGTTATGTGTTTGTGGCATTAAGGGGAGTACCCTTCATCAAGATCAAAAGCAAAGAGCCTAGCATTAGATGAAGAGGTATGTTTAATTTCATAGATTGAACCTTTAAGTGTTGAAGATGCTTTTAATGATTCAGATTGGAAAAATGCAATGAAAGAAGAACTAGATCAGATAATCAAGAATGACACATAGGAATTGGCTCCTAGACCAAGTGATAAAAAATGTGATTGGAACAAAGTGGATTTTTAGAAACAAAATGAATGAAGAAGGTATAGTAATAAGAAACAAAGAAAGATTGGTATGTAAAGGATATGCGTAGAGAGAAGGAATAGACTACACTCATACATTTTACCCTATAAGAAGACTGGAAGCCATAAAATTGTTGTTGGCATATGCAACAGTAAAAGACTTTAAAGTTTATCGAATGGATGTTAAATTATCTTTTTTGACTGGTGACTTAAAAGAAGAAGTGTACATTGAACAACCTGAAGCATTTAACCTTTTAGATAGACCAGAAATGGTATGCAAACTGAAGAAAGCACTCTATGGACTTAAGCAGGCCCCAAGAGTTTGGTATGAGAGACTAGATGATTATCTCACCAAGATTGGATTCAAGAAAGGAGCAGCAGATTGCAACTTATTCACAAGAGAAACACCTGATGGATTACTATTAGTTTCCATATTTGTTGATGAAATTATCTTTGGAGGTAATGACAAGCTTAGTGAAACATTTGCAAAAGAAATGTAGGATGAATTTGAGATGAGCATGATTGGTCCTATAAAATACTTTTTGGGACTGAATGTAAAATAGATAGATAAAGGAATATTCATTAATCAGTCAAAATATGTGAAGGAAATATTGAAAACTTTCAAGATGGAGGATTGCAAGCCAGTATGCACTCCTATGATCACAAGAAGTAAAATTTCAAAAGATGATGACTCCACAGCAGTTGATAAAACATTATACAAATCTATGATTGGAAAGCTTATTTATCTAACTTAATCAAGACCTGACATATCTAATGTAGTTGGCATTGTTGGAAGATTTGCAGCTGAACCCAAGCATAATCACCTAATGGAAATCAAAAGAGTATTCAGATATCTTAAGGGAACTATAGAATATGGTTTATGGTATCCTAAATCAAAGAATATACTACTTCATGTGTATAATGATGTAGATTGGGCAGGATGCATTGATGACATAAAGAGAACCTCAGGAGGAGCAATATTTCTTGGAGAAAAGTTGGTATCTCGGAAAAGCAAGAAGCAAAATTGTATTTCTTAGTCAACAGCAGAAGTAGAATATGTTGCAGCAACACTGAACTGTACAACAATTGTTTGATTCAAGCAGATGGTTAAATATTTTGGTATTCAGGTTGACTATCCTATTGTTATTCATTGTGATAACACCAGTACTATTAACATGTCTAAGAACCCTGTGATTCACGCAAAGACAAAACACATAGAGATCAAGTATCATTTTCTGAGAGAAAAAGTTGTAGACAAGGAAGTGACATTGGACTATGTAAGCACAAAAGATTAGTTGGTAGAAATTTTCACAAAGCCTTTAGCAAAGGATACTTTCGAGTATCGAAGAGAGAAGTTGGGAGTAATTCCCTCTCATAACTTTGATTAGAGAAAGTAGCAAGTACATCAATCCTGTGTGACTGATGAATAGTTGACTACTCTACTTCTAGAGTAGTACCTGAGCTTAATAGTTTATGGAACCCTTTGCCATTGATGTCAATGGGGGAGTATATACCAGTAAAAACAAGACAAACAAGGAACACATACAAGGAGCTTATACTAAGGGGGAGAAAAGAAACACAGTAGGGAAGTATGACAATGGGGGAGTACTCAGAGAATACACATCAGTAGTGTAGATGAATCTTTGATGATGATATTGAGAAGATTGTATTAGAAAGAAGACACCATGATCATAAGTTGTTTTTATATCATATGTTGCCATCAATGCCAAAGGGGGAGATTGTTGGAGATTTGATTCTGACCAGTTAACTGATTGTATGTTTGTCATTGATGACAACATATAATACCAACAACACTTCTAGATGTACTTATCCATATGATGACATGAAGACTTGTATGGGTAGATACAATTTTTTGACATGTTTATTATGCTAGGTTCATACACGCAGACTTAGATATGAAGTTTCAGTAAAGATATGTGGTTCTGTTATTGACGGTTACAGTTCTAGAAGAATAACAGTTTAAGGCCAACGTATGTAACATGTTGATCAAGTTGCACCTATCTTCAGGATATGCATGTGTATATGTATGATTAATTATGAGTTGTTGATATTAATCTAAAGGCACATAATGTATTGCAAGGAGATTACAAAGTTATGATTAAATTGATAAAGATAACTTAGTGAAGCGACGCATCTGTTCAGCATTGACTTGCGCGGTTGTAATTATGCTTGCCCACTTAGTAGAGCCGACAAGGATGTTATGAAGAGTTGTCTAACAGGTCCCATGATCTCATAATTTGTGTATGTATTTATACAAGGTCATTCATGATAAGAAGAGTTGTGAAAGCCAAAGATAGAGAAGCAGAGCAGAGTGTTGATGCAGCAGAGCTATATTTATCATATGTTGATAATATAGATTTTTATGTTGAAGCATTCAGAATACAAAGTATATTGTTATATTTCTTTACAAGACGTTAAAGCATTGATGCAAAAAAGGAACCGATTAGACAAGCAGTGTCAAAGCAATAGTTCATTTCATTGGTATAGTGTGTATCAATTATCCAGAAGGTTGTAGCCTTCACCTCTTGGACAGTGAGTCCACCACCCCTAACAGGGTTAACTATAAAAGACTCCTAATAGGGTTCGACCCTTAACCAGGTTAGCTATACTACTACATTGTATTTTACAACTCCTAATAGGGTTGAAGAATCTTTTAACAGGGATTACAATAAACTGTATAGTTCTTTGTGGGTACTAATTCCCACCAGGGTTTTCACCATTTCGTTTCCCTGTAACCAAAATTGATGTGTTGAGTAATGTGTTATCTGAATGTGCATTTAATTTATATCATTCTAGATTAATAAGTATAAAATATTTAAAGTTGCTGATAACTAATTCACCCCCCCTCTCAGTTATCCCTGAAGTATTCTAACAAATTTTGCCTGAAATGTCAAGACCTGTCTAGAGTATTATCAAAATTTCCTACAAATGTTGATCTCCAAGAAATGAAAGCAATAAGAAATGTGAAAACCCTAAGAACTAGGTCATTTTTACCCTTGTCATGTACAAATCCCTAATTTTTATTAGCCTTGTTCTAATTTGAAGTTACCTTTTTGTCAAGTAACTTAAATCTTTTAAATCATGTGCTTTAAGTGGGTGCTTTTATCTCTTAATCTCGCAATGTGAACCAAATATTCCATTATGTTTAGCGACTTAGAGATAGTTTCTATCTCTTAATCTTGAGATAAAAAGAATATGCTTTAATTCATTTAGAGACTTAGCGACAATGGTTGATCTCAGTTAGATCATATGGTTGGTGCATAATCGCTAGATGATTTTAGAGATGGATCAAAGCTTCACAAATTCAGAAAAAACCATGGATTCAATTTTGATTGTGTAGATAGTGCCAGATCTCCTGATTAAACTCATGTTATAAGGATTCTTCTGTGACTTGGAGGTTTGCTCAGTCGCATAATATCTTAATATACCTGGGGTCAAGGAAAAAATTCACTTTTTCTTTGTCGTGGAGTCTCCATAGGGAATCAAAGTTAAAAAAGAGATTAAGAGATTAAGAGATAACTGTTGATCTTTCCCAAGATGAGTGGATGGTGTGTAATCTCTAAATAAATGCTAAATTCAGGGTTTCTTTCAGTGACTTAGAGATAGCTGTAAATCTTGTGTCATTTTTTATTTAATCTAGCGGCGTGTGCTTAATCTCTTGATAAACTCATGAGTTAAAGATTCTTTCAGTGATTCAGAGATAAGGTTTGTCACACAGTTGCTGGATAAACCTGGGTAAAGATTAAGTGAAGTAAAGTTTCTTTTCAAGACTTATAGATAATATAGTCACTTTATCACAGAATGAAAGCATAGTTAAATGAAAGGTCTTGAGATTCAGGGAAGACTGTTGGATTAAAACTGAATCAAGGTTTGGAATTTAATCTCAAGGAAGAGCCTGAGTTAGATAATTTGTTCAATGACTTAGAGATTCACTCAATCGCTAAGTCTCCAAAAGAGCTATGGTTGGTTATGGTTAAGTCAGAGCTAGGTCAAGTTTTGATGCAATTAAATTTGAACCGTAGATCAAAATTAAATCTTGTGGCTGGCGTTGAGTAGTTGAAGGAAGTCAAAAGGTTAACGGTTGTTCATTGATTAAGAGATAATGACTAAGGTGTTGACACGTGTTTAAGTGGTTAAGAAGATTTGCAGTGCTTGTAAAGTCTTAGAGTAAACCCAAGGCCAAGGAATTTATTTGGTGAATTAGAGATGGCTTGGAGTCACATGATCTCATGAAAAACTGGAGTTAAGATTAAAACTTGGTAGATTCAGCACAAGATGTCAGAATAAAGATGATCCAAGGGTAGTTGTGTAATCTCTAGATAGATTCAACAAGTATAGAATGATTAAGAGATTCAACGCAGACTGTTGATAAGGAGTTAATCATATGACTGGCATGAGATCTCTAAGAAAAATTATGGTAAACCAAAACATTAAGCGACTTTGATTTTTCTCATTCGCGTGATTTGTAAGAAAGAAAGGTTAATTTGGGCTGAGAATTGGCTTAACAAGAGAAATCTAAACCGTTGATAAGATTCAGATTATATGGTGCACGTTGAATCTCATAATGAAACCAAGGTAAAGCTAAATTCTCAATGACTTAGAGACAATACAGTCACGCAATCTCCAAAAGAACTATGGTAAGATTAAGGTAATATTACATGGGTTTGTTCTCGTGCCATGAATTAAAAAAGTTAGCCTATGAAAAGGGAAATATTTTGACAGAGTATATGAAATCTGTTGAGCTGTAAAAAGTAAAGGAAATAAGCCTATCACAATCAAGTTTAAGGATTAATCATTTATAATAAGGTTTTAAAACTAAGAAAAAGTACCCATGACCTATCCAAGTGGTTTTTCAAATTCAAAGTACCTATCAACTTCAGGTGCCATAGCTAGGAAAAATTAATGTCAAGGCACACAGAGTAATGAGAGAAGTGACTGAATAACAATTTCATGATCTCGACTAGACTATTGCATTGATTTCTCAGAAATAAATACATGTTTCCTATGTTCATTTTAGTTTACCAAATTTTTGAGAGTGCAAAGCTACAAATTGCATGAGTTTCAGTGCTTTCAAAAGTGAGAAATTGTCTAGATTTTAGGGATGGTTGTAAGGAGAAGTTTGTATTAGAAAGCAACATTGTTTGGTGAAGATCAGTTACAATGAGTCAAGTAGCACCAAAAGTGGCCTCAACCAGTGGAAGAAGTGGAGATGTAGAGGATGATCAGAAGGGAAAAAGAAACTATTCTAATGAATTTTTTTCTCTACTACTTGGAACCAATCAAGGGGGTAAATGACAAACTCCTTGTTGATGATAAGGCAAATTGTAGAGGTGCATGTACTCCTGGGTTTTCTAGCTATCATCTATTTAATTATTTGTATAGTAATAGGGATAAATAAATTCCGATTTCCAATCCCTCGAAATCAAGGTTGGCTAAGATGATTGTCCCAGATGTCTTTGTAGACATAGACTTATTGATAGAGCTAGCTAGGAAATATGATTCTCTTCTAGAACTATTAAGAAGAGTGATGCATCAGCCTTGGTTATATTGGAAAAGGCTTCATTCATGAAGGATTTTGACATATATCATCCCTTCACCATAGAGATTGATTTAACAAAGTTAGAGAATCAGTATGTCAAAGAAGATACCATTATTGCTAAGTTAATCCAAGGTCATGTGCCCAAATCAAACATGAATTATATAGTTTCCATACCAAATTCCACTGCCCCATATTTTTATAAGGATTTGAGTCATTATGTGAAGTACATTGCTTATGCATTGTGTAGGGTTTTGGGGAAGGATGGGGGAAGTGAGAGGGTATCTATAGATTTATTAATGATCATCTTAGACATGCAGAATTCTCATGCTAATACTGATTATGATTATATTCAGTATGTTATAGATCAAATACATCAAGGCCTTATAGATGTCCACAGTAAACCAAACCCTAAATTTTTGCATTGTTCCATTTTGATGCACTTAATTTAATATTTCAATATCAATAGCATGGATGTACACAATTTGAGGCCAAGGATGATGTTCCATGGAAAGCAAAACCTCGTGCAACTATGGGTTAGGGTTTGGAATTTTACTTCCAATGAACATGAGTTTTGTGGTTATCAAAACTGGATTGCATATCCACTTATTAATCTCCTAGGTGTGAATATGACCAGATTGCCAATCAGGGTGCTGCAGCTTCTTAGACCTTGTCTGTATGTTGATAAGTGGGTAGGAGATCATAACTGGGGAGATTTCCACTATGGGAAGAACTTTACTATGATGAGGGTTTTGTTAGGATTAGGTAATACTAAGAGGGGGTGAATCAATATTACAACACTTAATAAAAATTTTCAACCAATTATAAATAATCCATAAGCGTGTAGAAATGAAAATAACATAAGACAATAACACAGTACTCATAACACCAGTTTTTGTTGTCAAGGAAACCCTGGCCAAGGGAAAACCCCAGTGGGGATGGCACCCACAAGCATGCACTAAAATATAGTGTCCCTATTAGGAGACCTAGCCTTGTTAGGAGCTGAATATTTCATAGTACATTTCCTTTTTAGAGGAATAACAAACCTGTTAAAGGTATACAACACCCTGTTAGGGGCCAACTGACCATACAACTCTTACAATATAGTTTTGTTACAAAATGTTCTTAGTAATGAACAAAACAAGCATCTCTAATGCTTAGATAGTTCCATTCATATTACTTCAATGATCTTTGTCATCCTCTACTCTTCCACTCACATATCACATCCAAAGACGTTGTTTCACACAACTCTCTCTTTACTCAACAAAAAGATCTTACATATATATCTTTCTTCTTTACCAAGTCGGCTCTCAAATTTAAATATTACATAGTCAGATCTCTATAAAAAATACATTTAATAAAGTAAATATCAAATGCATAGTTATCACTCTTACATAATAAAAATATAGGTTATCAACAATCATAATCAAACTCCTATTGACAGGAGTTCACGTCATACTCCCTTAATCATCACTTCTGTCCAGCTTCACTGTATCATTATTGTCCTACTATCTGTCTGTCTTCAAATATCTCTAACTTACTTTAAACATCACCAAAACAAAATATATCTTAGGTGGAGGTCACACATACACCATACTATCTTATTCTAAGCTCTCTTTCCTTGACTCGTCGATCTTGATCTTCGATACTCAAAATACCTCTGGATTTCTGCTTCTGTACTTAACCAATTTCAGAGTCACCAAAACTTAAATTTAAATGAATTAATCATTATGCCAGATGTGTTTCCATAAATGATAACCAAAAATTGAATCACATCATACAAAATTTATCACTTTCCAACAATCTCTCCCTTTGGCAGTGGTGACAACACTTAACAAAAAAAACAAAAAATGACTAAGTGTTACAACAAAACAAAAATTGTCTCTCCTTCTTCTTTCTCTATTATCTTCTCCTCTTCTCCTTTAATAAATTTTAACTTCTCTCTTCTCCTCTATTCATTTTTTTAATTCTCCCTTCTCTCTCTTTGACAACAATGACAAGGGTGCCTAAAAAGTAATCGAATTAGTTCTTGCTTACCAATTTCAAAATATCTTGAAAGGAGTCTCCTAAGATCTTCACTTCTATACTTCGTGTCTTAAGAAATAGTTTACTAGCATGAATTAGTCCATTTAATGAAAATTATGTTGTCTCTACTTCCTTCAACTCTATTGGCATAGAGGTAGCCAATGATTCTATAGTTTTCTCCATGTTTGATAAGTGGGCTTGAATAATTGATAGCTTAGGAGTGATTAAACTCTTCAAAAAACCAAACCTTGTCAAAACTCTCCCTTTCTCAATATCCAATAAATTTATTTTAGCCAAAATTCTTGTTACTTCTTTGTCCAATTCCATTATAGATTGTGAAGAGGTCTCACAACTATCCATCATACTATTCAAGCTTTCCCTATCCTTGGTAATAATGTCTTCAACATTCTGAATATGTCTAATAGGGTTTATGCAATAGCTAAATAGTTTCTTTCCATATGCAACACAACTCTTTGCATTTTTTGTACTAGTTCTCAGAATGCCCAAGTCCCATGAGATAGACTGGAAAACTTCAAATAGCTTCTTCTTTTAGTAATTCTTTTCTTCCTTTCCTTCTACAATCTTTACCAAGTTCTCATACTGTCCATCAAATGCATCAAGGGAAAAATTTAGGTTCTCTAAATCATCTATGTTCTGAAAAAAAATATGTGCTTGGAGAAATTTGTTCACAGTATCAATTTCTCTAGACATCACCTTGGTCTTATTGTCACTTTTCTTGTCAGATCTCTCATTTTCTTTAGTATGTGCAGTAAAATCTAGTTTTACCAAATCATCCTCATCCATGCAATCAACATCCATATCAATATTTGTGTCTATACTTTCCAACAATAAGGTAGAAGATATGTCAACTTCATTCTTGACTTCTACATTTTCTATTTCTTCTTTCTTCTCCAATTATTTCTGTCCTTCTTCTTCAGTCAATGTATTGTCATTATTTTCTTCAAATGGGTCCTTCTCATCATGTGAACTATCAAGAGTCACAAGCACACCAAAAACATAGAATTTTGGTTGCATATCATCTTTTCTCTTCTCAACACTTGCCTCAACTATCTTCGAACTCTCTCCCATTCCTAAGGGTGTAGGCATAGTAGATGTAGGAAGTGAGGTTTTCTTAGGAATAATTTTCATTAATATCTAGTCCAGTTCTTTCTAAGTCACTTCAGATCATATTTTCTTGCCATAATATTCACTAGTCTAGTCTTAGTTCTCAATAAAGGTTTCAGTGCATTAAATATTCTGTCTCTTTCTTGCATAGAAACTACTGGAAACATATTATCAATTTCTTGATTTCTAATAGATTCATCCTCAATCTGTGCTAGTTGTTTCCTAGTCTCCAATCCACCATATAACTCTTCAGGTATACTTCCCTCTATCTCCAATAGCTTCTTTTTTAAAACAAGTAAATGATTAACTACAACATCCTCAATCCAAAGTTTATAAGTTTCCTCATACCTGTCATAGTATTTGTTAATAGAAACTAAATTCCCTTGCTCAATATCTCTCTTCTCAACCATCTTCAAGTCAGGTTTCCATATATGTTTCTCACTTTTAGTTTTATTCTCTTCTCTCACAGTGTTTTGTTCTTTAGGTAGAGAAATTTGTCTGTTGGATCTATTACTCACTCTAGGAGTAATGTTTTCTGCCTGCAAGGTCTATTGTGGTGGAGCAGAGGTTACATCAATAACCATAGGAGGTGGACTATATACCATCACTACTTCAATAGCTGTAAGAGCTTCAATATCATTATTTGTCAATCCGGAAGATCGCTCTTCTAACTTCTTCTTAACTTCCTTCAACTCTTCCTCTGTGAATCCTTCCTTACTACCACATTCATGCACAATGTTGTCTACTTTTATCTTCCTCAAACCTATGGTCTATTCCTCTCTTACCTTAGCTGATTTTTCCTCATAGGTTCCCCATCTCTCCTTAGATGCAAGGAAATTTTCAATTTTCATAGTTAACACCTCAGAACTTACCTCATATTCCATAGGATAACACCATTTCTTCCTTGGTATAACTGCCTAAAAGCATACACAATCAGTTTCAACCATGAAACAAAGTGTATCCTTGTACTTCTCAACTAAGTCTTCAGGTATCTTGTATCTTCCTTTCATCTGTCTCTGAAGAATATTAATCATACCAAACAACTCACCATCAACCCATGTGTTGTTCTTTAATCTGTAACTGTCAAAAATATGTATTCCAGTAGGTATCCCTTTTCTCCAACCACTTGGGTGCATGCCTGGAAATTTGTGCTCAATGGGTAAGTATATATGCATCAGTACTGAACCAAATCTGAATGTCTTTGATCTGTCTTTCTTTATCAATTTCACATTCTCTAGAAATTGTTGTGCTAACACTTTGCATAGATTGTATTTAGTATTTTCTTTCACCATTCTATATGCCATCATGATAACTCATGCAGATATTGAATTAGGTCTACTACTATAGTAGAATTTGTAACCAAGTATCATAGCAATCAATTTTACATCCTGTTACACAATGTCGCTTACTGACATAGCGCACATGTCCCATTTCAAGTGTGTTAGGGTTTCAAATTGCTTCTTCACATGTTTCTCTACTACAAGAATGATTCCATTATTATCTAATCTAGTAATCTCATGAATCAATTCACTACAATTTTTTACAGGTTGCTCACCTATCCAAATGAACTAATCATGTACTCTTCTCAACAATATTTTAAACCATTCTTCTTTTTGGAATTCATATAAGTCCAAAATTCTCATAATGCTCAACTGGTCAACATTTTTGTATTGATCTCTCATAATGCCTTTGTCAGTCATATACTCCATTTCAGTAGAAATTTCATCAATACCTAATATATCATACTTACAATGAATGTATGCCCTAATGTCTTCTATGTGTAAAACTCTATATGGTGTTTGAGAAAATGCTCCTTTAGGGTCTTCTTCACAAGAATTGAAAGGATGTTTCTTTGATTTATATCTAGGTTGATCTACAAAAACATAAATAATAGGTGCATCCATAGCTAATGATGTAAATATCTCTTACACGCTAAATTCTGAGTTTTTGCTTCAACTGATCACGCAAGGCAATTGCAAGATAGAATGAATCTCTCTACTCTCTGATTTCCTTAGGTCACTTCTCATCAAATGGTAAGGAAATAAATAATCATATAGTGCTTTATACAATGTTAAATAATTAAAAGTTCACTTTACCCAATACTATCCAGTCAGCTGTAAATATCGCGATCACACAATAAGCATCATTCAATGTTCCACTCTTGAACATATATTCCACGATGTCGGCCAAAATATACCTAATATTGCTAGAGATTAATCAAAAAATTTAGCGGGTGGATATATTCTGATATCTTCATCCAATGCTCCCCCTTAGGCCATGATCAGCCAATTAAGTTGATTCTTCTTTGTTTCCATCAGGAAAAGATCTAGTAGCATCTATTGTCTCTCCCTGAACCAATGTCTCACTTGTCTCTTTGATCTTCCATATCTTACCACTGCTGTAAAAATCCTCTGATTTTTTAAAACATTTGTTAAAATCATTCTTTAAATCTGCAAGACTCTTACCAATATCATTTCCATTCTTTTGTGTATTCATAGGAGGTGGTACTCTTCTATTGTTTTCTCCGTTATACCTACAAAACTTTGCTATATGACCTAGATTATTGCATTTGTAACATATATGAGGTTTTCTTTCCTGATTTACTTACAACTTACAATACTTCCCAATGTGTCCAAGATTATTATATCTATAGCATGTAGTTTTCATTATAGGTTCTCTTCCAGTGTCTTGTCTATATCCAAATTGATTAGGTTTCCTACATTCTACTTTCTTGTGCCCATATCCATTACAATTAAAATAATAACCAGAAAAGGTCTTAAAAGGGGCATTACCTCTACAATCTCTTTTCATGTGTCCAAACTTGTTACAACCAAATCATCTACCATTGAAGGGTCCGATCTTCTCTCTAGGTTCTTCAATAGTAGGTTTTTCAACATCAATTTTTGCATACGATTTCTCTTCTTGTTTCTTTGAACATTCAACTTCATTTAATCCAACACCAATCATATCACCTTTAGATTTATGTCTATCTCTTTGTTCATCGATCAAATTATTGCTAGTGTGAAGTTTCTCAATGTGTTTCTTTCCTCAACAAGTTCACCTTTAATGATCTGATTGTATTTCTCTAATTCTAGATACTTGTTCTTGTAGTTGTCAGCCTCATTCTTCATTTGTTCCATTAAAACATTTGCACTATTCAAAGCATCTTCAATCTTCTTCTTAGCATCATTTTTTAATTGAATCTCTTTAGTGATGACTTCATTCTCAAGTTTTAAGGTTTCATTTTCTTCTTCAAGTTGCTTTATTTGATCTGAGTTGTCTTTTCCTTAATCTTCTTTTATCTAAACCAAAAGATCTTTTCTTTGACTTCTGGAAAGTTCAAGTTGGTCTCTAAGTTTCTTTATAAATTTCTCAACTCTTCGCATGTTGAATCTTAATTCTCCATTCTCTACTTTTTCTTTATCAAGGTCTTCAAGTGTAGAATCAAAGTTTTCTTGCAAACTATCTAAATCCATTCTAATCTCCCTTAAGCTATTAGACTTTCTCTCCAAGGGCCAAAAGCTCTGAAACCAATTGTTAGGATTAGGTAATACTAAGAAGGGGGGTGAATTAGTATTACAACACTTAATAAAAAATTTCAACCAATTATAAATAATCCATAAGCTTTCAGAAATGAAAAGAACATAAGAAAATTATATAGTACTCATCACACCATTACTTTTTGTCGAGGAAACCTTGGCCAAGGGAAAACCCTGGTCGGGATGGTACCCACAAGGATGCACTAAAGTATAGTGTCCCTGTTAGGAGACCTAGCCCTATAAGGAGTTTAATATTACATAGTACATTTCATTTTTAGAGGAATAGAAACCCTGTTAAAGGTATACAACACCCTATTAGGGGCCAACTGAGCATACAACTCTTACAATATAGTTATATTACAAAATGTTCTTAGTAATGAACAAAAAAAGCATATCTAATACTTAGATAGTTCCAGTCATAGTACTTAAATGATCTCTGTCATCCTCTGCTCTTCCCTTTGCATATCACATCTAAAGACTCTATTTCACACAACTCTCTCTTTTCTCAACAAAAAGATCGTACATATATATCTTTCTTCTTTACCAAGTCGGCTCTCAAATACAAATATTACATAGTCAGCTCTCAATACAAAATACATTTAATAAATTAAATATCAAATGCATAGTCAAAACTCTTATATAATCAAAATATAGGTTATCAACAATCATAATCCAACTCTGATTGCTAGGATTCCATGTCATACTCCCTGAATCATCGCTTTTGTCCAGCTTCTCTATATCACTAATCTATTGTTGTCTATCTGTCTTAAAATCTCTCTAACTTCCTGTAAACATCACCAAAACAAAATAAATATTAGGTGGAGGTCACACATACCCCATACTATCTTCTTCTAAGATCTCTCTCCTTAACTCATTGATCTTGATCTTCAATACTCAAAATACCTCTATATTTCTACTTTTGTACTTAACCAATTTTAGAGTCACCAAAACTTAATTTTAAATGAATTGATCAGTATGCCAGATGTGTTTCCATAAATGAAAACCAAAAAGTGAATAAAATAATAAGAAACTAATCACTTGCCAATAGGTTTATGGATGTTCCCAGCCCTCACATATCTTTCCTAAATATGTGCCCCCAAGGATAGCCATAATGGAGTTTATATGGAAACTAATGATGACAGATAAAGAACACCTGGATCCACATAGGAAAGGTAATTTTACCCCCTAGAAATTCAAGGTTATCAATTTCACCATTGGAAAAATATCATTTGATCCAATGAATAATTGGTTAGGTCATTACGGAATGAATGTGGCCCTGTATAGGTATATACACCTAGAGGGATTTATAAAGAGTGCCAAGAAATTGCTAACTCCCACTATCACTGCTATCAAAGAGCATGAAGAGTGTGTGGAAGAGGACCTCATAAGGAAAATTTTGGAAGAAGATGAGGTGGCAAGAAGGGTAGATCAGTATTAGGATTTAGTAATCTTGGAACAACAAATAAATAAAAAGGGGATTTCCTTTGGAGGTTTCTTTCCCTGACTACCTTACTTGTAGAGAATCAATAAAATGAGTCTTATAATACATTGTATAATCAGCTTTAGGGGATAATATAAGATAAGGAGAGAGGTGAAGAGAAGCATTATTATTCAAAATATGAGGAAGATAGTGATGGAGGTTACTCACTCCATAGCCCTCATCCCATGGATTGACCACCTTCAATATAGTAGAGTATAGAGGTAGACCTTACAAAGGTGCCTGACACTAAGGTGACTGATGAGCCACCTAAAAAGAAACAAAAAGTGGAATCAGGGGAGCCTTCCCATGCCAAGGCACAAAAGAAGAAAAAGGATAAGGTGAACTTGCCCTAATCACTAGTAACATAGCATATGACCATCACCTTAGAAAAACAATCAGGGAAGGAAACAAAGTGAAAAATGATGATCAAGAAGTAGTTGAAATACCTCTCCTGCTATGCTAGGATGAAAGATAAATTGACCAAGAGGAATTCTTTAAAGATGATGTATTTATCAAAATAGAGGAGTTCAAGAATTTCTTGATTTGGATAAAGAAATAAGAAGTAGGGGTACAATTGCAACTAACAGAGGAGGGTTCAGTGCCAAGTGAATCTTTACAGGCCTTGCAAGCATATGACCCTAAAAAAGAAACCATGACACCTGATGAAGAAAGGAAAGTAGTCAAATCTAGTGTAATGTTACTTATACCTGGTTGGGATTTAGTTTCATCCTTAATAATTGATTAGATCAGAAGGCAACCTGATGCAAATTTTTCCTTAGAGACATAGATTGGAGAAATGATCAAGGGATGCGGATATGATCCATGGTCCCAGACTTTAGCTATGTGGTCATTGGAATCTAGGACATAAAAGCCATCTTTAATCAATGTGTGGGAGAAAATGGATGGGGATAAGATCATTTGGTCTATCCATAATACTGGTGACTTGGAAATATCCCAAGCTCTTACCCATTTTTCACATCTGAATGAAGCCAAGACAAAACAAATGCCTAAGAGGTACCAAAAAATTTTTGATCAATCAAGTGTTGTAGCAAAAGATAGGGAAGTATGCTTGATTAAGATCAAGGCATTAGAAGGGAAGGTAGAGGAATTGAATAATAAATTACAAGAGGCCACCAAGGCTATTCTTTCTCCTCCCAAATAGGTTGTAGATGCTCAGACTAAGACTATAGAAGATATTTCAGCAGGAACGAAGAAAGTAGATAGGGATTAGAATAAAGTGGCTTTGGAAGCCCCATGGAAGATCTTGCAACATAGGATTGATAACCTAAAGAGTAAATTTTATTTGGTACACAGTGCTTACAGAAAGCTACCTGACCTAGAAACATAGGTCAATAACCATATTGCAACTTTAAGTCCCTATTTTGGTACTTGGTCAGGGAGGGCATCAGTTTTTGAAAGGTTAGGAGCCTTACAACCACATAGGACAGATCTCCCTGAGATTTTTTGTCTAGTAGGACAAGAAATTGAATAGATTGGAGAAAATTTTTCTTTCTTCAAAGGCAAAGCAAATCATATACAAGCCAGGATCAACATGTTTGGGCTAGATTACAATAGATTTATTCCTCCTATAAAAGGAGAAGATAATAATATTTAGGGAATAGAAGATTGGAGAGGTGAATTTGATACCTTATTTCCTATTAAAGAGGCATTTATAAAAGATAATGTTGCATTGGATATGGATAGGCTTAATAAGACCTTGGACGAGGCTTTCAAAGTAGAGATAGAGTTTATCAATTTTGTCACAGATGTCAATTTCATCACCGATGCAAGATGGGACAGATAGAATGTTCAACTAAAGAATATTTAGAGCTTTAATTAACCTTTAAAGGTAGAGGTTGTAGAATGGGATGTTAGCACAAAACCTAAGAAGAAAAGTGTGTAACAATTGACCTAGATGTATTAGACGAGGAGTGAAGAGGCACCTCGCACCTGATCTATGAGCACAGGGAGGATAATCATCAATAAGTCTAGTGTAAGTTAAGTTGTATTGGTAGTCTCTAGGTCTCGTAATAACTACAAGAGGTTATCTAGAATATCTACAGACAAAGGTTCCAACAATCCAGGATTTGGAAATCAAATCTGATTTTCTACTTATTTTGTCTTTCCACCTCAAAAGGTCTAATTGTAATTTTGTCTTTTAGTACCTTTAGGATTAGGCCTAGCCATCCAAAGCTTGTTGCATCCTTAATCTTTAAGGACTCCAAGGTGGCTAGTGCTCTATAAATATCAAGATATAACATATTGTAAGCATGGTGGAATATACAACTACGAGGCAGACTTCTCATTTTGTCTTGTTTTTAAGGATTTTTAGTCTTACTGAATGTATTGAAGCAAAAGCATATTAATAAAAGATAGTGTAGTTTCCTGTTCCATATCTTTTTTGTCTTCTTATATTTCTATTTATGCTCTTGTATGTTTAAATTGTAAGGCACTTTAAATATACCAGTTATAAGGTAACTATGTGATTACTTGTAAGTTTCTTTTGAGGGAGTAAATCTTATGAGTGGTTCCAGAGGGTTAGACATTAGCATGAGAATTTGACACGGGGATATGGGAATGAAAAGGTAGTTTTTAAGGCACTCTATCTGAGCTACATGTGTATTTCCATTAATTAGTTTCTGTGAATTTATATCTCATTTGACTCTTTTCCTAAGATTAGGCACTGGTCTAGGGTTTAATAAGTAGTTATTCATCATCAATATTAAAACAAACAATCATTTAATTTTATATTATAAATAACATACATGTTTAAGCAGTTGTATTAGCTAATACAATTCAACTTGTTGATTCCTTGGAGAGAGAATCATTAGGTTAGCCTTCCTGAGTCAAGAACTCTAAAAAAAAGAAGGATGAGAATCCTTGTTTCACTATTGTTTTCTATTGTTATGTTCATGGTCTGGCTTGTTAAGATATGTATTAAACTAATTATAGTCATCTGCAAGGTTCTCTATCAGTTTTTGTAGTAAAAGGCAATAACAAAATTATTGTAACCCCTAATCCACTGTCATAGTTACTAATAAGTTTTAATCTATTGAAGGTACACCCGCCTGAGTCTATGGAGCTCAAAGAAGAAGGATGATTAATCCT
This sequence comes from Thuja plicata, assembly GCA_018584345.1. NCBI lineage: Eukaryota > Viridiplantae > Streptophyta > Pinopsida > Cupressales > Cupressaceae > Thuja > Thuja plicata. Next base: position 1,498,938 of record MU226065.1, on the reverse strand, counting down.
CATCAATTAGAATTTTTATTGTTAGAATAAAATTTTGGTAATATAAGAGTCAAGAATTAATGCTATATTAAGGTTCTGGAAGAAAAAATCTCTAACAAATTGGCGACTCTACTAAGGATAGAAATTACAAAATCTTGTTGAAATTTTAGACAATCTCTGGTATTTTAAAGTTGAATTAAGTTACAATTGAGTTAGCCCATTTGAGTTACTCTTGTAGTATTCATATTAGGTTGTGTTATATTTTCCCACCTTATTTTGGGTGGCGACTCAATGAAATATCTGTAATTAGTGCTAAGTAATAATAAATATTTATACACATTATCTCAATATGAATACCAGATCCAGTGTAAGAGAGCATCCTAAAGTTGAGTTGGAAGGTGGGATTCCAAATAATTCTAGGAATAAACAGTCTTGGAGAGAAAAGAAGAACAAAGATAATACATAAAATCCGTCTCCAAGAAGAGAAGAGGATAATACTAGGAGAGAAGATTCAATCCAATCTAGTCATGAGGGAAACACATCAAAATATGAAGAAGCTCCTAAATTGGGATTATATAAATATGGAAATAGCAGCACTCCTAGTGAAAGAGAGGGGACTAATACTACCATCTTATATTCTAAGGTTCCCTCTGATGAACTTGACAAAGAAGAAAGAATTTTGAAGAGGCGGTTGGCCATTCTTAAGCAAAAGAAAAAAATACAGCAAATAAGAAAAAAAAAGATCAGAAAAATGCTGATAGATTAAGAAGATGATCATTGAGATATCAAGCAAAAAAAATGTTGAAATATATAATAGAGATCAAGAGAAACCTATCACTGACCAAAGTATTAGTTCTCAAGTTTCTAAAGATAATGGAAAGAAGAAGGTGACAGGAAGTTAAACAGATGAACCCAAAAGTCACAAAGTTCTAATAGATCAAATGTCTAAATTAGACATTGACCTTGAAAAATCTAAAAGGGAGAAGGAAAACATGGCCAAAATGCTAGAGAAAGAAGAAGAAGAGGATTCCACTTTAGAGATGAATAAAAATATTGATTTCCTCTTGCAATCTTCTGGATTTTCCCATGCTGGTGCTGAAAGTGCTACAACATCAAAAGCCAAGGCTTCTACCTTCCAAGATAATGATATATTCCAAAGGAGACCACTTCATGTAGAAAGGTCAAAGCAATTTTATTTCCTTGGTATTCCTGGTTATCCCAATACAGTACCAAATGAGATTGGTGATAGACTCCCAAAATTTTTAGGAAATAATGTTATTACTTGCGAGGTACACACTTATGACAATTTATTGATATCATAGATGACCTTAACATTAATCATGAAGATGTCTTGATGAAAATTTTTGTTCAATCCTTAGTTGAAGATGCTAGAGAATGGTTTAGAGGGCTATCTCATGGTTCAGTGGGATCTATGGATGAATTTATAGATTTAATTAAAGATCAATATGGTGATAAGACAAATGAGGGATTCTTGTTGAATGAATTTAACAATATAAAGAAAAATTCGAATGAGGAAGTTACTGAATTCAATACAAGGTTCCAAATAGCTATGCATAAGCTTTTCTAGAAGATGAAACTCGATAGAAAGGTATGTCTTGCTACATATTTAAATGATTTTGATTCTAAAATGGAATATTCTCTCCAAGAAAAAATCCAAGAAGCCTTATTGAAGCCTATAAGATAGCTTCTAATATAAAATGAATAGAAAAGTATCAGGAAAATGGGTAGAAGGGATGATGGGAGGTTTAGTAAGAGAAATCAAAAGGAACCAGAATACAAAGATTATAAAACTCCACAGAATAGTAGGCCATCCTATAATAGTTATAATCCCCAAAATGAGATGCAAAATCACCCATATGGTACCCAATTTAAAGATGGTAAACCTATTATCCCAAAAATAAAGGACAAGCCTGATAATAGGACTCATGATCCTTTGCAAAAAGTTTATGTTAATATGTGCAGTGATCATTATTGGTGTGAAGCTTATCAAGCCCCACATAATCCTAATTTTTTTGTTGTTGCTCTAGACATGAATTCAAATGAAGAATAGGGAGAGGCAGAAGGTGAGTTGTGTGATCATAATGGTTGTGCTATGATTTATCCTTATTCATGTCCTAATGAAAATTCTGATAATGAAGTTGAGAACCATGATATGTATGGTTCACAAGGTAGAGTAGAAGTATATCATCAACAAGTTTTGTCTGATAGTGAAGAAGAAAAGGTTGATAATATAAGATGTTATGCTTAAAACAATGAGGAATCTATAATAGTGAGAAGACCTTCTGATGAGGATAGAGAAATAATTACTACTGATCTGGTTACTAAAGAAAGAAGTAATTATAACTTAAGGAATAGAGTAGTTAGTGATGTAGGTAGCCAACCAGTTCGCATCTTTATTAAATAGAATAAAGAAAATGCCAAGAAGACATAGAAGAGGGAAGGACCTACTGAGAATGTAAGTAAGCCAGAGGTCAAAATTGTAAACAAGTCAAATGGTTCAAACATTGTATATGAGGAAAAGGCCAAAGTATTAGAAAAATGTTCTTCCCCTCCTAAAGTGGAAAATATGAAATCAAAGAAGGAAGAGTCAACTCTAAACATTCAAATTGAGGATAGTAATATTATTATTGAGAAACAAAAGTCCTTTGATGTAAAATACACCCCTATTGATATGGGGTAGTGTTAGAATAGTCCCAAAGGATAACTGAGAGGGGGGGGGGGGGGGAAT
>MU226065.1:1478872-1491505 GCA_018584345.1 Thuja plicata | reverse complement strand
TCATATTTTCCTTTTCCTTTGTTTTCTCTTTTAGCAATCATAGCAATGATTTCTTCTAGTTCTTCATCAACTTCTTCTTTCTCATTATGACTAGAGATGTGTAAGGATTTCTTACCATGGACTGAGGTTTTGAAATTTGTTTCACTTTTAGGTTCATTCTTCAATCTTGATATCTCAAATGTAGATATTTTGCTGATTAAAGTCTCTCTCTTGAAGTCTTGTGATAATTGCATGGTTTCCTCTAGAATACTTATCTTGTTTTCATAGTTTGATGTTAAAGTAGTTAGCAACTTGTCCATTATAGCTTCTTCTTATATTTCTCCACCATTTTTTCTGATTCCAGAGACTGCTTCATTTATCCTTTGATTATAAGCTCTAATGTTCTCTTTAGGTAATATCTCAAGACTATTGTATTTATTTGTCCATGTCTTCCTACATGCATTCTTTGCTTGAATATCTCCTTCAAACATATCTTCTAAATACTTCCATATGGTATATTCTCTGTCAATTTTCTTGATCTCAGAAAATTCACTGTCGGATAAGGCGCTGATTAGGGCTTCTTTAGCAATTGCATTATTGGTAAATGTTTCCTTTTGTCTATTAGTAGCATCATCCTTTGCAAGGTCTTTCAGAGATGGAATTACAAATTATTTTGTATCAATTTCAATGATCTCAAAGCCAACACACTATAGATGTGTTATCTTTTTTTATTCCAATCCAGATAATTTTCTCCATCGGACTTAGGGCTTTCTTTTTTGAAGTAAGACATCTGATCTACGTTAAGCTGTTAAGCTTCTTCTACAAGGCACATGGCTCTAATACCAATTTTTAGAATAGTCCCAAAGGATAACTGAGAGGGGGAGGGGTGAATCAGTTATCAGTAACTTTAATTATTTTTCTTTCTTAACTTTAGAATACAACAAAGTAAATGCTTAATCAAATAACATAGTACACAACACACAATTTGATTACAGGGAAACCAAATGGTAAAAACATTGGTGGGAAATAGAACCCATAATAAACTATACTTGTTTATAGTAATCCATGTTAGAAGATATTTCAACCCTATTAGGAGTTTTACTTTACAATGCAATAAGTATAGTGACCTGGTTAAGGGTCAGATCCTATTAGGAGTCTTTTACAAATAACCCTATTAGGGGTGGTGGACTCACAGTCCAAAAGCTCACTACTTAATGGTGAAGGCTACAACCTTCTGTATAATAGATATGCACTATATCTAATGATTAATTATAGAGTAGACCTATTTTCTTGTTCAGTTCTAGTGAATTACAATCTTTCACTTCTTCTTCACATAGACTCTTGATGAATGAACCACATCTGATATTCTGCTCTGTACATCTTCTGTCTCTTTTCGTATCATTCACACTTAGTGTATCACAATTGAATTTCTATAAGTATCTTTCCCAAAGTATGAGATCATGGGACCTGTAAGAAAACTCTTCATAACATCCTTGTTGGCTCTACTAAGAATGCAAGCATAATTACAATCGCGCAAGTATAAACTGAATAGACACGACGCTTCACTAAGTCGGCCTCACCAAATTAACTCTAACTTTGCAATCTTCTTGAAACACATTTGGTGCGTTTAGATAACTATCATCAACTCATAAATAATCATGAATATACACATGCATATCCTGAAGATAGGCTCAACTCAAGAAACATGTTACATACATCAGATCTGAATAGATACTCTTCAAAAACTATAACTGCCAATAACAGAATTACACAACATGACTTAAACATCATATCTGGATCTGTGTATGAAAATAACATAATAAACATATCAACAACATGTAGCTAACCATGCAAGTCTTCATGTGATCATTCTGATAAGTACATACAGAATCACTGCTGTGTATTATATGTTCTCATTATTGAAAAACATACAATCAATCAACTAAACAGAATCAAATCTCCAATAGGAAGTGTTTGTCACAAATGACTCTTAAAGTTCCATTTTTAGAAATGATGAGATTAAGGAACATAAGGAAAATTTCCTTACAATGCTAGATGGTGTTTCTTCAATAAAATTCCAAAAACTAGAAGGTGTTGAAAAGATAAAAAATATACATCATAAGTCTGACAACAAGGGAAAAGAGTCTGAAGGAATGATTTCAGAAATTCCTCAAATTTATTTAAATACAAACACTTCCTCAGGAGTTTTTGATCCATTTTTCTTAACTTTGGTTATTAATGGTAAGATGCTTAAAAATTGTATGATAGAATTTGGAGCATCTAATACTATTATGCCTGCAGAGATAACGAAATCAATGGGATTACAAGTTGACACTCCTCATGGAAGATGTCAGGCAATGGAATCTAGATAAATCTTTGTTATTGGTACTATTGAGGCTTTTCCTTATAGGTTAGCAATATTCCCTAACAAAATGTTAACATTGAGTTTCTTGGTTGTTGATATTCCACCTCATTATGGCATGTTTCTATCAAGAAAATGGAGTGCTTCAATGGGTGGAAGTATTCAATGTGATTTATCTTTTGCTACTTTCAACACTACTGGTAATAATGTCAAGGTGTCCCAAGAAAGTAGGACTCCTCATATTATTGAACTAAATGAAAATAATGACATTAATTGTTGTGTGGACGTAGACTTGGAAAACTTCAGAGTAGAGAAGATTATTCCACAATGCAAAAATGTTGATCCATCAATTAAAGAGATGAATACACAACATGGTGGTTTGTGGTAGATGTACTTTGATGGAGCTTGTTCCAAAGAGGTATCAAGAGCTAGTGTCTTATTTATTTATCCATCAGGTACAACATTCAAGTACTTTTTCTTGTTAACATTTCAGTGTACAAATAATACTGTTGAATATGAAGCCTTGTTTTTGTGATTAAATATTGCTACTAAGAATCGAATCAAATTTTTAAAATTCTATGCTGATTCTGAGCTTTTAGTAGCACAAGTTAGATCCAAGTATGCTATAAAAAATGATAGATTAAAAATTTACAAACATTCTATTTGGGAATAGGTTGAATTGTTTAATGCCTTTAACATTGAATGGATAGAGAGGTTAAAAAACATCATGGAAGCTTTTATGGCTAATGTTTCTTTAAATAATGGTGATTTGACTTTGAGTGGGGTATCAATAGTGTAAGTTAAGAGTAGACCAGTTGTCCCTGATAATGTTTACAACCGGCAAGTTTTTGAAGATGACTAGGATATTCTCAGATTTATTCAGTGTCTTGACCATTATGAAGGTCAGTATGTAGATTGTAACTCTTTATTTGAGGTGATTGATGAAAAGGATATTGTTTTGGGGAATGAGGTTGTCTAGTTGAGTTCTAATCAGATTCTTAAATGTCTGATAGAATCAAAAGCATTGTTCAATAATCAAGATGATCATTTATCAAAAGTGAGCAGTGCTAAAATTAAGGATTTAGAGGAAGTAAATCTAGGATCAGAAACCACACCTTAAATAGTGTATATTGGAAAAAGGTTAGACTCCCATGTTAGATCAAATATGATCAGATTGTTAAGAAAACATAAGCATGTGTTTTCCTGGTCTTATGAGGACTTAAAATATTATAGGGAGGACTTGCTCCAACATGAGATCCCACTGAAACAAGATGATAAGCCATTCAGACAGAAGAAGAGACCAATCAACCCATTATTGGCCCCCAAAATGCAACAAGAATTGATGAAGTTAAGGGATGCAGGGATTATTCAACCCATAAGACATTCAACTTGGGTCTCTAATTTGTTCCCAATAAGGAAAAATAGTGGTGATATAAGGTTTTGTGTTCATTTTAGGAACTTGAATATTGCATCTCTAAAAGATAATTACTCTGTCCCTAACATGGAGGTGATGTTGCACAAAGTTACTAGTTGTGATTTATTGTCAATGATGGATGGTTTTTTCAGACTACAACTAGGTATTAGTAAAGGAATCAGAGAAATTTAAAACTGCATTCACTACTCCATGGGGAACATATGTGTATATTAGAATGCCTTTTGGTCTTATAAATGTAGGGGAAAAATTCTATAGAACTATAGATGTTGTGATATTGCTATCAAGATTTAACTGTGTAGTTTTTGAGTCAAACTCATTGACCCATAATTCATGAGTAGTGGTTCAACATGAACCCATCTCTCATGAGAATGAATGGAACACTTAGCACTCATTGGATCTAGGTGATGCATTTAAAAATTTTATTGATTTATTCATGGTGATCTATCAAGATGACTTGAAAGCATATTCTAGGAAAGTAGAGGAACATTGTGAACATTTAGAAAAGATTTTTAATAAGGCTTTGGAATATGGTGTTTCTTTGAATCCTAAAAAATGTCAGTTTACAATAACAGAAGGAAAATTGTTGGGACATATAGTGTCAAAAGAGGGAGTGAGAATTGACCTAGAGAGGATAGAAGCAATTCAGAAGGTCACTTCTCCAAAGAATGTCAAAGGGATACAATCTTTCTTAGGTAAGATTAATTTTGTAAGAAGATTTATTACTAACTTTGTAGAGATTGTTAAGCCTATAATTAAATTATTGAAAAGGGATGCAAAGTTTAAATGGGATGAAGAAGCAAAAATTTCTTTTGAAAAAATCAAGAAGGTAGTACAAGAAGCACCTATTTTAAGGTCTCCTGATTACAGTAGGCCATTTTCACTATTTTATTTTACATATTTTCATACAATTTCTAGTTTGTTACTATAGAAGGATGAGGAGGGTTATGAGCATCCCATTGAATTTTTTAGTAAATTCATCCAAGTTGTAGAGTTGAACTATTGTATGATGGAAAAAAAAGCATATGCCTTGGTTAAAGTTGTGAAGTCATTCATACCTTATTTGGTTTGTGCAAAAGTGATTGCATATGTACCTCATGCCGCAATTAAGGATATTCTTTCTCAGTCATAGGTTATTGGTAAATGATGTAAATGGATAAATACGATTCAAGAATTTAGTTTGGAAATCCACATTATCAAATTAGTAAGAGGATTAGGCCTAGAAAAGTTAATGATAGAAGAGATTATGGCTTTGGTTCAGATAAATAATGCAAAAATACAATATTCAACAGTGACTAGTATTGAAAGACAACCCTATTATGTTGATATCATGTACTATCTCAAAAATGCCAAGTGCCCTAAGATTATGACTGACAATCAGAAAATAACTCTTAGGTTGCAAGCTCAAAGGTACACATTAGGAGAAGGAGATCTATATAGGAAAGACAAAAATGGTGTACTTTTGTTATGCCTAGATAAGGGGAAAGCTGAAATGGTCCTAACAAAAATACATACTGGTATGTGTGGTGGACATTACTGTGTGTGGTGGACATTACTTTGCCAAAACTACTACTCATAAGATCTTAAGGGCTGGTTATTTTTGTCCTTGTTTATTTAAATATTTCTTGAAGTTTGTACAAAGGTGTGAAGCATGTCATAAATTTGCTTCCATGCTAAAATATTCTGGTACTTTATTGCTAAATTGAGTAGTGGTTAAGGCACCTTTTGCTATGTGGGGGATTGATTTCATTGGGGAGTTCTCAAAAAAATCTAGTGGTGGACATAGTTGGATATTAGTTGCTACAGATTACTTCACAAAATGGATAGAGGCAATTCCTACTAAGAAGGCAACTAGTAAGGTGGTTATTATTTTTTTATGGAGAATGTTCTGACTAGATTTGGTGTGATAACGGATAACGCTATGTGTTTCAGGTCAGAGGAATTTAAGGATTTATGTGATGAATATGAAATTATGATTTCATACTCTTCCCCATATCATCCCCAAGCCAATGGGAAAGCATAATCAAGTAACAAGTGTATCTTGAAAATTCTAAAAAAGACCCTAGAGAAAAATAAGAGAGCCTGGCATGTAAAGTTGAAACTTGCATTGTGGCTAGATAGGATCACTGTGAAAAAGGAAATAGAGAAATATCCCTTTAAATTAGTATATGATATTCAATCTAGAATGCCTATGAATAATTTTCTTCTAGTCTACAAGTTCATCCAAGATGAAGAACTAGATGTTTCTGAGCCAATGCAGGAAAGAATGGTGCAGCTAGTAGAGTTGGATGAAGTAAGAAGAGACAGTAAAAAAGAAAATATCAAGCTATAGTAGAAAATGAAGTACCTTTTTGATAAGAGAGAAATTTCCAGGAAGTTCAAGCCTAATGACCTGGTTCTTGAATGGAATGCCAGAGCTGAAGACAAGGGGAAGCATCAGAAATTTGAGTCATTATGGTTAGGTCCCTTTATCATTCATCAAAGCTTTTGAAAATATTCATATCTATTAAAGAATATGGATGGAGAGGTATTTGAGTTTCTAGTGCATGGAAAATCTTGAAACCTTTCTTCAATTAATTCTTCCTTCCATGCATAGTAGTTTTGTATTTTTATGTACAGGTGTGTTTGCTTTTGTTGTGTGTTTCCTTCCAGTTGTGTGTTTCCTTTTGTAGTAGGTCAATTAGTTGTGGTTTTTCTCCCAGAGATCTGTTGTTCTTTCTTTGAACTCACCCTCAGAAAGAGTCACTATTGGATATATTTCATGGAACCTAAGTCTTGTTCTAAAATTTTGGGTTCCTAGTGTTATTTTTTCCTGAAATGTCAAAACCTGTCTAGAGTATTATCAAATTTTCCTTCAAATGTTGATCTCCAAGTAATGAAAGAAATAAGAAATGTGAAAACCATAAGCCCTAGGTCATTTTTATCCTTTTCATGCAAAAAGCCCTAATTTTTCTTAGCCTTGTTCTAATTTGAAGTTACCTTTTTGTCGAGTAACTTAAATCTTTTAAATCATGTGCTTTAAGTGGGTGCTTTTATCTCTTAATCTCACAAAGTGAACCGAATATTCCATTTTGTTTAGCGACTTAGAGATAGTTTGTATCTCTTAATCTTGAGAAAAAAAGAATATGCTTTAGGTAATTCAAAGACTTAGCGACAGTGGTTGATATTAGTTAGATTGTGTGGTTGGCACATAATCGCGAGATGATTTCAGAGTTGGATCAAAGATTTAGAGATTCAACGACAAGTGTGGATTCAATTTTGATCATGTGGATAGCGCTAGATATCTTGATTAAACTCAAGTTATAAGGATTATTCTGTGACTTGGAGGTTTGCTCAGTCACGTAATATCTTAATATACCCAGGGTCAAGGACATAGTTTACTTTTTCTTTGTCACAGAGTCTCTATAGGGAATCAGAGTTAAGAAAGAGATTTAGAGATTAAGAGATGAGCGACTGTCATGTAATTTCTAAACAAATGCTAAAGCCAAGGTTTATTTTGGTGACTCAAAGATAGTCATAGATCTTGTGCCATTTTTTATTTAATCTAGAGGTGTGCACTTAACCTCTTGATAAACTCATGAGTTAAAGATTCTTTCAGCTATTCAAAGATAAGATTTGTTGCGCAGTCACTAGATAAACCTGGGTCAAGATTAAGTGAAGTAAAGTTTCTTTTCAAGACTTAGAGATAATATAGTCGCGTTATTGCGGAATGAAAGAACAATTAAATGAAAGGTCTCAATATTCAGGGAAGACCGTTGGATTAAAACAAAATCAAGGGTTGGCATGTAATCTCAAGGAAAAACCTGAGTTAGATATATTTTTCAGTGACTTAGAGATTCACTCAATTGCCAAGTCTCCAAAAGAACTATGGTTAGTTATTGTTAAGTCAGAGCTAGGTCAAGTTTTGATGTGAGTAAATTTGAACCGCAGATTAAGATTAAATCATGTGGATGGTGTTGAGTCACTGAAGGAAGTCAAAAGGTCAAGGGTTGTTTAGCAATTAAGAGATAATGAATAAGATGCTAAAATATGTTTAAGTGGTTAAGAAGATCTACGGTACTCGTAAAGTCTCTGAGTAAACCCAAGTTTGAGGAATTTATTTGGCAGCTTAGAGATGGCTTGTAGTCATGTGATCTCATTAAAAACTGGAGTTAAGTTAAAAATTGGGAGATTTAGCGCAAGCCATCAGATTAAAGATGATCTAAGGGTAGTCACGTAATCTCAAGATAGATTCAACAAGTATAGAATTATTAAGAGATTCTGCACAGGCTATTGATCAAGAGTTAATCATATGACTAGCGTGAGATCTCTAAGAAAACTCATGGTAAAACAAAACATTAAACAACTTTGAGTTTTCTCTGTTGCGTGATCTCTAAAGAAAGAAAGGTTAAGTTGGTCTGAGAGCTGGGTTCACAAGAGAAATCTAAACCATTGATAAGATTCAGATCATATGGTGTGCATTGAATCTCATAATGAAACCAAGGTAAAGCTAAATTCTTAGCGACTTAGAGAAAATATAGTTGCACAATCTCCAAAAGAACTATGGTAATATTAAGGTAAGATTACATGGGTTTGTTCTCGTACCATGAAGTAAAAAAGATAGCCTATGAAAAGGGAAAGATTTTGATAGAGTATATGAAATCTGCTGAGCTGTAAAAAGTAAAGGAAATAAGTCTATCATGATCGAGTTTAAGGATTAATCATTTATAATAGGGTTTTAAAACTGAGAAAAATTACTCATGCGCTATCCAAGTGGTTTTTCAAATTTAAAGTACCTGTCAACTTCAAGCACCATAGCTAGGAAAAATTGATGCCAAGGCACGCAGAGTAATGACAGAAGTGACTAAATAACAATTTCATTTTCTCAACTAGACTGTTGCATTGATTACTCATAAATAAATAGATTTTTCCTTTGTTCATTTCAGTTTACCAAAGTTTTCAAAGTGCAGAGCTATAAATTGCATGAGTTTCAGTGCTTTCAGAAGTGAGCAATTGTCTAGATTTAAGGGTTGGTTGTAAGGAGAAGTTTGTATCCGAAAGCAACATTGTTTGGTGAAGATCAGTTACAATGAGTCAAGAAGCACCAAGTGAGACCTCAACTAGTGGAAGAAGTGGAGATGTAGAGTGTTGGGTATGTATATATGGTTTTGAGTATGTCTTATTCTTGTATGAAGTCCCATTTGTCATCTATTTATAACATTGTCAAGTCTTGCTAAAAAAATGGGCCTAATATTTTACCTATAAAGGATCATGTCCTTGAGAAAATGGTGAAAAGTGTCTAAACCCCCAAGTCTATGTTATAACCCTATTCAAATTTGAATCTAAAAACCCTAAGCGTCTTGGCGGGTTCTATTTTCATGTTGCCTTTTCCAGTCACTTAAGTTATCCTAAGTCATGTGTTTATCTTTAAAAGGGTCATGTTTTAAAGTTGTGTTATCCTAACCACTTTAATATTTCCTATGTCATGTCGCCAAGAAGAGCCTTTTATTTTAATGTTTCATGTGGTGAACAAATGTCTTTTGATCCAATGGCCCGCTTAATTATTGATGCCTAGAGATGCGAAAGATCTATTGTATAAGTGATTAAGCTGTGAGGACACGTGTCCTAGCAAGCCCGATACTTTTGGAAGCTGTTTAAAGAAATATGCAAGTTGGACTTGATCCAATGGTCCACTTGATGGCTTAGCGGTGAAGATTCTTGAGATCTATACCTTAATTCATTAAGTTGTGATGTCACATATCCTTAGTGGGTCTGGTGGTCGAGAAGATTCTCAGTTAACAATCAGGTAGGTTTTGTTTCATCGAACGGTCAACTTAATGGATTGGCCCCTAAGATGCACAATATCTATCACATAAGTGATTAAGTCTGAGTGACGTGTGTCCTTGGAAGTAATGTGGGTCCTGTCGCAGACATCATAAAGGTGATTAAAGTTCAAAAAGATCTAATGGTGGACTTATTTTCTTATCTCCAAGATGCTCAACATCTATCAATTAATCCATTAAGTGGTGTCGACATCTGGCAGTTAATGGACCCGAATATTCTGAGTTGGTGATGATTAAAGTTTAGTTAACTTATTTTTTCATCAAATGGTTGACTTAATGGCTTAACTTCAAAGTAATCAATATCTAATGCCTAAGCCATTGAGCACTACTGATGCATGTTAGGTGTAATGACATTTAGTCCACTAAAGGTGAAGTTGGGCGTAGGATAAAGTTTGGAGAAGTTTGAAAAGATCTGACGGCTCACTTGATGACTTAAGGAAAAGTTGATCAACATCTATCACTTAAGAAATTAAGTCATGAGGCCATGTGTCTTAGGTGGCCTTGGCTGAGGTCATAAAGGTGTTGTAAAACATAGTTATTATGTTAAAAGGGTTGCAAGTATGAAAGAATCATATGGTTTTCTTAATGGATTAAGGGAAAATTAATCAAGATCTAGTGATTAAGCCATTAAGTCATGTTGACACATGGTATATGTGATGACATGCAGCCACAGTTAGTAAACTCAAGTTGAGATAACTTCCAGACAAGCTAGGATTAATCAGACAGTGGAATTAATCACTTGAGGAGAAGAAGCATGAAATATATTGTATAAGAAATTAAGTCATGCTGACACGTGTCCCAAATGAATAGTTATTTTTGGGAAAAGAAGATAGTCATCAGATGAAGAAGATGTTGTTTGAAATCTACGGCCTAGGTTCAAAGTTGTCAAAGTAAGCTTCAGTGAGCCGTTACAACCATGAGTTTCAAATCAAGTGAATTAATTGCAGAGTGTGTGGCTACTTCAGTAAAATTCATTGTGATAGACTGATGTGATGGAAGAATATAATTCAGTGTTCGAAAGCTCAAAACTCCCATTATTGTTGAAGTGATTAAAGTGAATATCAAAGTTGCAAAATTCTCATGCTCTGTGTTGCCAAAATTATAGAATGGGTAATTCTCTTGATCAAATTAGTGAATTTCATGCTTACAATAGAATTCTTAATTCTTAAGGATAAACAAAGGTATTGCCATAAGTTTGACAACATTACTATTAAAACCCTGAGCTAAAAGATGACCCCTAGGATTGAAATCTCTGGAGAAGTAGATTACCAGAAGAGAAATGTTAGGTAGGATCTTTTGCAACAATTAAAAGGGTCCATGGGTGATGCAACCTAGATCAAGAGAATAGTTCCATCACATCTTTGTTTTAAAATAGGAGAATGCTTGTATGACTCGAGTAGGTGGGCAAAAGATGTTAAAACTAGTCTGGATGGTTTAACTTTGTTCGAAACTGCCTAAAGCCAGAGGAATGCCCCTACCCCTAATTGTACCATATGGGACTTGGATGTAGGAAAATTGATAGTACCTGGGGTTTTCATGGATACAAATTTATTCACCCTGACTGCCAACACTTATGACAAAGTATCCAGGGTTGTTAGGGCAACACAGGGAAACATGTTGTTGACCATCCCAGCCGATGAAATTAGAAGGATTTTCAAGTTGAGTTATACTTCAATACAAATGGATGACATTGATTTTGATTATTTTAAGGAAGTATACAAGACATAGAGGGAATACTACACAAATGAGGCCTTGAAAGGATATTTTAACAAGATAGGGAATTTGATTGTGGTAGGGCCTAAAACACTAGAACCATTTAAATTGGATTATTTTAATGGCAAAGCCAAGAAAATGTATATTTCCCTATGCCAAGTCCTAGGAGAATATGAAGAGGCAAAAATGCATGTCCATATAATGCTCATGATGGTTCAAATTCTGCATCCCCACCTGTCACTAGTTTTTACTTTGCATCTTACAATTCCTAACAAATGCATGAAGGCCTGACAAGAATCAAAGACAAAAAAATACTTAAGCCAATGGGATGGTATTCCCTTATGATGTATATGTTTTTTTTCAATAATACTAACTTATTTGAGGAAGAGATAGACTTGAAAAAGTTCCAAGGCAATGAGGATTTTCCTGTTTAGATGTGGAGTGTTGATTTATCATGGGATGGAAAAGAAGCTAGTTATGTTTACTTTGATAGGGTTTTTTCCACTAGGCTTAGGTCATTGTTGTGCACACAAAATGCCAGGATCCACACTAATATGATGAGGTTTTTGAGACCTATGGAGTTTACCCCAGAGTTGAAGATTGCCCATAATTGGGGAGAATTGATTTTATACCCTATTTCTACAGTGTGTTAGTGAACATATTTTTCCTTCTTGCACTATAACTATCAAATACTATTAAAACCCAAATACAAAAAGGAAATAAATGCACTAACAATTGAGTGAGTCACTCACAACCACACTCTCTGAATTCAAAGGTGTAGCTACCTTAAACAAGAAGAATTTTCAATAAAACCTTTTATTCAGAAAAATCTATTTTGATGTATACTTTTGACCAGAAAGCATGAAAGGCTGCAATTCATATCACCGTGGATAAATGATTAACTATTCTGAGATTTCAAAGATCAATAAGATATACGAGCCAACTGAATTAAACCTTAATAAGAAAAATAACAAAGAAAGGCCGATTCATAAGGATAATAAATCTTGAAAGATTACTGAATAAATCCAAAATATATTTCGATAGATCGTAACAGCATGTTCATTCAACTCCAACTGAAATTAAAAAAAAAACATGCATTCCAATAGACCAACTGATCCACCAAAAAAAATGGTAAAATATGCTTATATTACCAACCGATAATATATATTCATATATTTGAAAATATCCAGTATCATCACTGTTAAGATTGCTAAACTGCAATCTTCCCAAGAACACCTGCATGCATAGCTATTACATAAACAGAAGTAAAAGACAGAAGATAGAAGGATCTATGGAGGCCAAAAAGCCAGAGACATCATGTGCTC
>MU226065.1:1456251-1471972 GCA_018584345.1 Thuja plicata | reverse complement strand
ATTCGAGGCTTTGTCCTACAGAATATTGTAAGGGAATGCCCATGTGGCTTTGCATATTGTAATTCTGAAAGTTTGTAATTCCACATTTGTGGAGATAATAAGAAGCCAATTTTCTGTTCTTTCATATGGTGGTTGTTTCTCTGTTTATGTTATGTGTTTGTGGTATTAAGGGGAGCACCCTTCATCAGCACTTTATCTCAGTACATTTACAGAACAAAATGCATCAAAAGAGCATGCAAGCTCAGAAGTTAGAAAGAAGAGTGAGCTATGAACTCAGAAGAAGAGATCCCAGGACCTGTAGAACCAAGCACACCACCAGAGGGCATAAACTGCCAAACGCGGAGGAGTGAAAACCTGAAGAAAAATCTAGAAAAATAACCTCTGCCACTGAATAGCACACTGAACTAGCTTTTCGACGATATCTCGTTTGCCAAAAAAGGAGTCCGGATGAGCCAGATATGACTCCCAGAAGGCAAAGAAAGACATCAGACTTCAACAGAAAAAAATACTATTGAAATGGTGGAACCAAAAACCCTAACCTCCACAATCAGAAATTTCTCGGAAAGAGCTTTCCGACGGTATATAGAAGTCAGAAAAAGACCCCCGTATGCTCCTTATAGAGCGAAAAAAATCCCAGTACCCCAAAAAGCCAAAAAAGGGCCACAGATAAGCCCCTAGGGCCAAAAAAGGTCCAGCCCCTGGGCGCATGCGCGCTTAGGGGGCTGTAGCGGAGCCCCCGGACTTGCATATGACCGCGCGGCTAGTCAAATAAGCCCTCGGGGGCTGGATCAGAACCCGCCACCGGGCGGAGCGGTGGCCGCCGGTGGAGCGGGGTGTTGAGAGCGG
The DNA here is from genome assembly GCA_018584345.1 of Thuja plicata. NCBI lineage: Eukaryota > Viridiplantae > Streptophyta > Pinopsida > Cupressales > Cupressaceae > Thuja > Thuja plicata. The sequence goes on along the minus strand of MU226065.1, from coordinate 1,471,126 downwards.
ACCGCCTGCAGAGAGGAGCGGCGCATTGCTTGGAAAAGGGCGGCGGGCCGGGGTGGCGGGGCGCCTGTGCAACCGAAAGCTAGGTGGCCGCAGAGAGCAGGCGGCGGGGGCCGCGTAGGAGAGGAGGGCGCGGACCGTGGGAGGCAGAGGGGCCACTGGTGGGGCGGTGGTGGCCCCCCGGTGGCGCGTTATTTAAACACACTATGCGCGGTTTTAAACCGTTAAAAAATATTAAAAAACATGCCATTTTTTAATTTTTTTCTTAATTTTCGTGCCCGTACGGCCCTGGGAGGCTGAAAAAAATTCTCCAGAGGCCCCGGTGTCCAAATCGGACAAACCTTATATGGTTTCTGGGGTATTTGGGCCTTCTGGATGCAATGGAAGTATCTGTTTGGGTCCAAAATGCCTCCAAAAATAGAGACCCCCCAGAACCAATAAACAAATGTCGGAAAAGCCTCTGAAAGCTTCAAACCCTCACTGCTTCAACAAAGAACGAACAGCCAGCTGCAGAGTGGCTCTGATACCATGTTAAGATTGATAAACTGCAATCTTCCCAAGAACACCTGCATGCATAGCTATTACATAAACAGAAGCAAAAGATAGAAGATAGAAGGATCTATGGAGGCCAAAAAGCCAGAGACATCATGTGCTCAAGAAAAAAATATATTGATAATATGTTTCTATGATTTACAAACTAATGTAAAAACTCTGTAAATAAAACTAAGTAGTGATTCCTTATAAAGGATACCGAAGCCCTAAAAAGGAAACTCTCAGAAAATAGAAAGTTCCTAAGTCTAACTTAAGCTAAGAGTAGATAACTAATAATTAACTGATTTAATTATTAGCAATACTCGACTACTCTAACAATCACCACAAGAAGAACTTAAAAATGAAACAGATAATAAAATTCAATTTCTTTTCTAGAGAACCGACCCTCACTTGGTTGTCCAAAATACCATATATAGCCACGCAGGGCTTAATTCAGTTTTTAAAACTAACTATCTCAAAAATAGGAGGAACTTTAGAAATAAAATAAAATAGAAAACTACTTAGCAAACTAATTAGAAAAGTGGCCTACTGTAGCTCCAGCATTGGTGTTTGTGGCATTCTTCATTGTTTTCCATTCTTCGAACATCGCAGAGAAATTTTGTCTCAGTTTTTGGTTTGGTTTGGCAACTGCTTCAAACCTTTGCAGCCAAACATCTGTGAAGTTCTGCGTCTGTTGGGTTTTGTTTTCAATCAACTTTAGATGTTCATCGCCATAGACCACCACTGATTCCACATGAGCTAGGATTGAATGATCAATCATCCTAATTTCTTTGGTAGCTTTCAAGTTTTCCAACTTTTTATGGAAGTAGGGCAAAACCTTAGACATTTGACCGCTAGCTTCATTCTCTAGTCTGATGATCTTCCCTGTACATTCATTTTGTGCTAGTAAGGTGTCTCTCGGGTTGGTCTGGGCTTCAATTATTTGAGATGACTCTTCTATCACCTGTTCATATAATGAACTTTCCCATTCCAAATTCACTTTGACCATGAACAGTGAATTTTTGTCCATTCTAGGCACTGCCTTTTCAGAAATAAACTTATTTATACCATAGGTATAAACATTCTCCATATTATGCATCTTAATTTCTAATTCCCCCTTTTTCTTTTTCCACAACTCTACATCATTTTATACTATATTTAGTAATTGTTCAGCTTTTGTCATCACATTATCAAAATCACTAGCAAACCTAGTAATTTCTTCATTCACCTTATCCCTCCATTTGAAGAAGGTTGTTGATATTGATCTATCCTTGTGTACCTGGTCGAGGAATTTATGACTTTTAGGGGACTTTACATCCAAATCAAAAGGGACCATTGTCAGTGGCTAAGGCAGAGGATTATGAAGCTGCTGAATATACTTGGCCATTTCACAAAGGGCCTACTTCAATTTGATCTTACCCTCAATGTCCTTTTTCACTTGGTGTTTGATTTTTTTATTGGCTAAATTAAGGGTTTTTAAGTCAGTGGCCCTGGTGGACATGCCCATATCTATCTTTTCTACATGAAAATCACTTTCTATAACCTCATCACTGGTTTTATCTGAGTTTGGTTTGAATATCTTTGCCATCTAGTGTCCTTTCTTAGTATCCACATTGACCATGGCTTCTACCTTTGGCTTCTTACCTCTTGGGGTTTTACCAAGATATTTGCTAACTAGATCTCCAACAGAAGCCAATATTGGAACAATGCTCCTTTTCTTATTAACCGAAAGATCCCACTAGTTGGGACTCTTTGGTGTAGGAGCATCAGTGGAAGGGGTTGATACTGACAAGTTTTGGTGGTCTTCCCCTGCTGTTTGAATCTTCAGAGGGCTCGCTAGACTCTTATCCATTTTAAGCTTTTTCTTAGGTTGTTTTTCACTCTCTTCCTATTCAGAGTCAACTGTAATGCAGGGGATCAGTTCTGCCTTTTCTTGCCTTTTTCTCCTGGTTCTTGTAATCCTCGGGAATTGTATAGGGATTGTTTCTCCCCTTCTAGTATTATCTTCAATTCTAGTTTTGGATTCACCTACAGAAAGAAATTCCTCATTTTCATTAGTAATAGTGGGAGAAGTGGTGAGTTTCAAAATTCTTATACTCTTCTTGGGTACCGAGACAGGGATTTCTTGTTTCTTTTTCTTGCTTACTTCCTTCAACCACTTGTCTATTCTTTTGAACACATTCTCAGAAATAGCATTCAAATCATCTACCTCCTCTCTTCCCCAATCTATTTTCCTAGCCACTGCTTTGTTATTTTTTTTTATACATTCAGCTTCTGACACATCCTCTTCTATATCGGTACCAAGCCCTTTAATTTTAAAAGGCAGTCGTAGGGTAATAATCTAATCCAGTGAAAATTGGGAATGCATTCTTTTTACAACCTCAAACTCATCAATACAATCAGCCCAATAGTCTTCTAAACCCAGCCGATGTAGGAAGGTGGCATCTATTTTGAAATGATTCATGACAAATTTCTTGCTGTTGAAATAGCTGCAACTTTGATAATAAGGGAGATTGAATATTTTCAGTTCAGTATCAGGAGAAGACATACCATGTGTTAATCGAAGGTGATAGTGTCCCAAATCAATAGGAAAGAATGAACCCACTCCTCTTTTAAGCTTGAATTTAGATCCAACCTGAATAATTTTCCTGCATATTTCCAGTAGAATGTACTTATCTAGACAATAGCATGGGAGCTTCAGAGGTTCACCACTAAAGCCTCCTACCCTTAAATAACTGAAGGTGGGGAATTGAACAAAGAAACTACCATAAACCTTAATCAACTCCATAGCCTCTTTAGACATTCTACAATTTATTCTTCCTCTCAGCTCAAAGACTAGCTTGGCTACGAACGTATCTTGTACCCTTCGGAAATTTCTTAGGTTATTCTCCTTCTATAGATAAGAATGGTACTCGTAGATCATCATGTCACAGAATCAGACTTGCAAATTGCTCAAATGGATTCATCATGATCTAGAAACTAGAAAATATGAAGTATATGACCATTGGAACATAGTACAAAAGGAACTTTCTCAATTGAATCAACTGGTCAAAAGTTATAACCTGTTAAACTGGGCTAATCAAATTCTCTGAGCAGAACAAAGATGCAAACAGTTCTGAGCGACAAACTTTGGGGAATATGGAAACTTATCAAATGGATTGATAATGACCTGTGATCTAAAACATAAGCTCTTTGATATGCATGTAACAAATTCCCAAATCTAGTGACTTATGAAACTCAACAGGGAGCAAGATAATCAGAAGCAAAGTAGGCCCTGGACAACAAAATGACACTTTAGCAAAATGCAGATTTAGGTGACCCCCTCAAAATGACTACTCCCTAAACATGTCAGTTTTGAAATTTAGGAGTTGGAACCCACTGTATATGTGAAATGAAAGGTACTAAACCTTCTTTCCAATTGGTACCTCATGAAAATCATCCAGGTACCCTTACAAGCATTCTAACTAAGCCTTCTCACACAAATTTTCAAGGGTACTCACTTTGCTTATCTAAATTTTTTAACATGGTCACTCCAAATTTGTTCCAAATTTGAGAGGACCAACAATGGCTCTGACTGAGGATGGTTTAAATGCAAGTTTATACTGAGAACAATAGATCTCTAGAGTAGCAGACCACCTCAAAACTAAAAATCAGATTTTATCACTTTTCTCTTTCTCTTTCAAAACTCTCAAAAAATGGGGAAACCTCTAACTAAAAGCAAACACACAACTAAAAGGAAAAGAAACTGTAAAATATGTATATTATCTACAAGAGGCTTGAAGCCTGAAAACTGAGATCAACTCTTACCTCTATCAAACACAAATCTCTCTGCCCCATGTTTCAAAAATATGATAACAATACCACTCTTATCTATCTGGTCCAATCCACTATCATCCTGTATCAACTCATCATATGACAAGAAATCTACATACTCTTCATATGAGCTTCCATAAACATTAGGGAGATTGTCATCATAAAAAATTTGTGGCATATACATGTCACATTCGTTAGATAAGAACATACTTAGATATCTGTGACTTTTATCATCTTTGATCTATAAACCACAACTTAAATACTCACCATTCAACTGAAAGGGGGGATACTCAATCTCTTTCATACTTCTTGGGCAAGCATCATTAGGTCCATTCACATCCATAATTTTCCTCTCAAAATAAAACATACCTTGGTCTTTTTGCAAAACCTCAGAGGCCTTATCACTTGGAAAATGATCATCAAACTTAGGACATTCATCAAAAATAGGGGCACCCTGCCATTTATCATCATCAAATTTTTTTAACGAAATGTGGTGGGTGGGAGGGAAAATACCAATACATTGAATGTTTTCCAATGAAACTTGAGCTATAGATTGAACATCATTTAATGGTTCAAAGGTAGATTTAAAATCAAGACAAGATTCAAAATCCTCATTGTTATCCAAATTAGTACTTAACTCCATATTTAGATTTTCCACATCTACTGAATCTGAAACCACACTGAAAACCTCATCATCTGTTAAATCAAACTGACATCTTTTGTAGCCTAATGAAAAAGGAGTGCAAGAAAAATGAGAGATATTAGTATCACAGCTTTGAACATTTGATACATATTCTTCGTCAAAGTCAATGTGCCTGGGGTGTAAGAATTCAAAACTATGCTGCCTTGAATATCTGAGATAATCATAAGACAATAAATCTGAAATTTCTTCACTATGAAGTGAATCACTATCATCATTTACATCCTCCTCTGGTACAAAATCACAATCAGCAACTTCATTTATCAGTTCAGTACCATCTTGCTGATTATACACATCTTCTGTTTCATATTGAGAATGATTATTAATTTCTTGTTTATAAATTATAACATCCCTTTTAGACATAGGTATAATAACTTTCTGTTCATCATTCTCAATATGAGGACCACTAGATGCAACCTCATGTGAAATCATAAATATAGGATTTTCAATATCAAAGACCTGGTTTAAACTATCAGGATTTATGTCACTGTCATCATAAGAATTATCACAACAACTTACCTCTTCATCATCTTGCTGCTAATAAACTTCATTGTCACCATCATAATCATCATTTTCAGCCGAAGTAAACTCAACATCACCTTGATAATAGCTGGATTCAATATCACCAAACTCAGTCTCATCAGTATGACTATATTCATATTCAGCATGTTTAGAAGTTTCAGATTCAATGTCAGTATTCTCAACATTAGATATATCTTTAGAAGAAGCATCCTCTAAACCCTCTATCCATTTTATAACTTGCTGAAAAAATTCTACCCTCTGAGTCATTGATAACTTATATTTATAAGGGCAACAAATCTCAACAAATAACTCAACCAATACATACTCCTGAGGAAAAAAAATGATACCATAGCCCCTTAGCTTATCAACAAATCTTTAGAAATTATTTGGTGATTCTCCTTCCTCTCTGCTCATGTGTTTTTGTAAAAGTAATACCACCTTTTCTTGAAGCCTTTGCCTCAACATAGTTGTCTTTGGTTTGATAAAATCAAAATCTTATATAGGATATTTTAACTCAGATATGTCTTTCTCATCATTGTGCTCCTTATCCTCATACTGCTCTACATCACCAGACTGCTGAAAATCACTAAATCGTTTAATAAAACAAGCCTCTAATGCTTCCATGGATTCTATTGAGCCATGAGGTAGATTCCTAAACCAATCTCTCGCAACATCAAATAAGGACATTTAAAAAATTTTCATCAATATATCCTCATGTGAAATATTATGACTGTCTACTAGGTTAGCAAAAGTTTCTAAATTATCTTCAATTGATTGCTCACCAAAACCAGCAAACTTTGGCAAAAACTCCCTAACCTTTAATGGAATATGATTTGCATATCCAGGGATACCCTCAAAAATAATTGCCCCATACAAATTACTACCCCTCCAATCACTAGATTGTGACATCTTAGCAGTCAAAAAGATTTACAAACTGCCACTCTCGTTTATTACATATCTAATTCAGATTTTGCAAAAATGCAAGTAAAAACTTGAAATATGTAAACCTCTTTTCCAACTGATTCCTTTTTCTTTAGTGCTACAATTCACTTGATAAAGAAAACTATTAAAACTTTATGAAATACCTGGATGTACTTGAGCTCTTGTAAAACATGTGCTTCAAGAACACCTTTAAATCAGCTTCAAAACATGTAGAAAATCTGTTGTCACTGTCACTGCAAGTTCACCTTTTTTGTAATCTTTCTTTAACATGCACACTGGTGCAAATCAGAGCTCAGATTTTCCACTCACTAGTAGTGAGATTTGTATAAATATTTATTCAATAGCTTTGGACTTTTAGAAAATTAGCAATGACAGACAAATAGGCTTGATTCATTTTTCAAAAATTTGAGGAATACATTTTCTTTGCAAACAGTGACTCTATGACCAAACTTTGGGTTGATTCAGCGAATCAAGGAATTGAACATCTTAAAATTGTCCTTTTATTGTTCCCTAGTAGAGTCGCCAATTTTTTTGCATATTCAGATGGGCAAACTCAACTGATTCTGATTTAACCTTCTAAAAATAACACCAGGGATTCTGATTTCTTCAACGAGATTTTTGCATCTTACATCCCCAGCAGAGTAGCCAATTTGTTAAGTGACTCAGATGGGTAAAAATCCACTGTAACTTGATTCAAACTTTTAAAACAACACCAAAGATGTTATGAAATTCCTAACAAGAGTTTATAATCTCTATCCCCAATGGAGTCACCAATTTGTGAGCACTTTTTCTTGCACCACAACCTTAAAATGATAGTATACTGATTATACTTGAATGCAAACTCCCTTTTGACAAGAGAAAGGCTAATTGATGAGGTATTTGATAACACTGGGGATACCTATTATCACCTCCTTCATTTTTGAGCTCCACAAACTCAGGCAAGTATTTCCTAGATAGTTCACTGTGTTTCAAGTAAACTTCAAATGGTGGATTGGGTTTTCACTGCTATGTTATTATATTTCTGATTATATCAATAAGATACCACTCTTCAAATGACTGGAAACAATCTAAAATAGAGCTTGACAGGGAATACTATGACTATAATAACAAATAATAGTGGCATAAGGATGCTTATCCTTCTTATTTTTCTGAGTTTAAACTCAAGGAAGGCTAACCTTTTGATTCACTCTCTAAAGAATCAGCAACATAAACTGTATTACTTTAACACAATCCTTTTTCAATAGGTATGTACTTAGTAATAGAGATATACTTGAATATTTGTTTTATGCTTGATGATTGAATAAAAACTGAATAGTAAACCCTAACTAGTGCCTATCCTTGGGTAAAGAGTCAATGAAAACATGAAACAATAGAGATAAGCTAATGAAGATACTGTAGAGTGCCTTACAAACTACATGCAGTTGAGATAGAATGCCTTACAAACTATCCTCTCAGATCCATATCATTGCATCAAATCCTTACAAAATGCTTTGCTCTCTGAAATTGCTTATGAAACTTAGTCCTCTCCTTGAAAGGAACTCATAGGCAATTAGACACACTATCTTATAGCAGGTATGTTTTGAATGCCTTACAAACAAACCATACTAGAGCACAAACAAAGTATAAAGAGACAAGAAATTATGAAAGAGGAGAAAATACACTGTATTTCATTAAAAAAAATTGTCTTAACATATCCAAACAAGAAGCTTAAAAGACTGAGACCAGAAGAGGAATTTACATCACAGTAATATATTCAACATCATTGGGACCTGTTCTAAACTTCTATAGGGAAAAAACCCCAAAATAGAGCAGAGGAGAGGAACCCTCAAAATATAGAGAAGAGGAGAATATAAAGAAGGGAAATAAACCCTAAAATCCATGCTTGTCATACACCTGTCCCCCTTCTAAAAATCTAATCTTCTCTCATTCCTCTAAAAATATCTGAAACTCATTTTACCTTTTATCCCTTGCATTTGTTATCATCAGTGATCTCTAAAATCTGATTCTTTCTTGTTTTCAAAGTATTTCAATATCTGATTGATTTCATTAATGCCTGGCTCCACTTGTCTTTTCAATATCTAAATTCATCCTTTGCAAATATCATTTTGCTCTGTCGGTGATCAGATAATTTGATTATTCTTTGCCCCTTCAAAGTCTGCAAAATCTGCTTCATCTTGTTTGCCCAAAATCTAAACTTATACTGTGCAAATCTTTAAAATTTGATATCATTTGTCTTCTTCCTGAATGCCTTTAAAAACCTGATTTGATCCTTAATCTCTAAGAAAATCTCAAAAAATCCTTCAGGAAACCTTGTGTAATATGATTTGTAATAAAATACCTTTTGAAGACTATGGAAAAAGATTATGCCCTAATGTTTCCACTATATTTTAATATTTTTCAATTTGAAAATATTATCTTTTTGTCACACCTGTGCAAATCTGATTGATTTTTCCCTTAATATTATGCATATACTATAGCTTTTAACCATTATATCATTTGAATTCTGTGCACATTTTATCCCTTGAAATTCTTCATTTTCTGCATTTTTTACCAGACTTCACTAGAAGTTGACATGTGTCACCTGTGGGCTAGCTATTCTAAACTGCTCTTTAACTGTGCTTTAACCCTGGGTTCACCTTTTCCTCTTTGTCTCCAAGTCTCAGAACTTTTTGCCTAACCATGGTCTGATTTGGAGACATGGAGACTAGCATCAGTCTCATAGTCTTTGAATCAATTTCCACTTAACATCTTCAATTGGTGACCATGCGACTGCCCTTAGTCTCCTTGTCTCTAGAACCTTTCACCTTAACATTTTATGTCTAGCGACTATGCGACTGGCAGTTAACTCTTGTCGTGGTGGTTATCTCCTCCATCGGGCGACCTCATGACTAACCACTAGTGGTTAGTCACCCATTCTCGGTGGCTTTCTCCCTTGGTGGTTAGCTTCTGGCGACTACCAGACCAGATGCCATGTGTCACTTTCGTCAAAATTTACTTTACTTCATTTTTGGGAACAGAAACTAAGGCATCAGATGATTGGGTGCGCGTGTGGAGAGCCTCCTCATATTTCTTCAAATTCATATGTTCTTTTTTTGTCCTATAAACCTTCCATATCTCTGTCGCATGAACAATGTGGGACAAAATCCCTCCACACAAAGTATTTTTGAATTTGGGTGCCCAAAATTATGGTTCCCACCGTGCATTATAACCTCTAGCCATAGAGTACCTACCAAGAGCCTCCTCATCTCTTTCTTTATAACATAAGAGAGCGCTGTTGTATATAAATGCTAAAAAAAAACAATACCTAGAGCATGTGGGACAATGTAGTTTCAATGTTTTCCAGTTTTCTAACCTTGTACATGCTCCTGTGCTAGCCTCCATGGTTTCATGCACTGGTTCTATGCTGGCCAAGGTTGTGGTAGTGGCTCACACCTGCCAAATACTTGCACAAAACTTTCCTTTCTAAGCAGTGTAACTCCCTGTGTTTTCCAGCACTGATTTTGGTCTTGTATACTAGGCTGTGCACAAATTTTGTTGTTTTAATCTCAAACAAACTTCAAATTTCTCCCAAAATGGGTGTGGGCTACTCACAAAATGATGTGCATTGTTTTAATGTTTCTCAAAACATAAAATATCCTCCACTAAAAAATTGCGCAAGAAATATATACTTCCAATCTAAAGTTTTAATAAAAACCTCCTCTAAAATCTGCGCAAGTCTTCATACTGGAATCTTGCCTGAATGAATTGCTTGGCTTGGCCTCCCCTCCTTCCCAGCATAGCTATTCACTTGATGTTTTGTATTTGTTTTGGATATTAAAACTTAACTGTCACAAATGCCCGTGCTGTCATCATGGAATGATCTTCATTGTTTATGTCTGTGCATTATGCCAAAACAAAGCTTCGATGCCTCTCTATTCAATCAACATAAATGCACAACCAATTGCATTGTCTAGCATCTTTGCCAAAATTGCAAGGAAATCCATAAAGAAATCCTCGTTCATGTGTTGTGCAAGTCTCATTTAAACTATGCAAAATTTCCAATACATTTGTAAAATTTTAAATAAATTAAAGTGCCTTGTCCATTGAATTTTCTACTGAACATTTCACAAGCCTTTGGCATTCCAACATTGACATTTATGCATTTGGAATCATGCATTACTCCACCCAAAATACCCTATGTAGGAAATGCCATATTGCAGTTTGCCTGATGTCTTTTACTTATTGTTTGGTGCCTAATAGATTGCGCAGACCATATTTTCACCAGCCCCACCTTGGTTTTATTTATGTTCACTTCCTCTAACTATTTTTCAACTATCTGTTGACTGATATCTGCATACTAATTGGTGAGTTTTTAATATTTTTCCCTCTAAAGTATTCCATATACTAAGCAATTTGGAAGTCACAACTTGATCATCAATTCCAGGTAAGACATGCTCCTGAGAAAATAACTCGACACTGGCTTGCAAATATTCAACAAAAAGTTTAATTGTAGCTCCATCCTTCTCAACATCTACAAATGATAATCATAAAAGCCATGTATTTGATCCAAACAAAGATGTCAGTTTGTTGATGCTCTTCTCCAAATACTCATATTCATTTACATTAGCAGGGTAAGTTTGGATAGAAGTAAAAGAAAAACTTTTTAACTTGTGAGTTATAATCTAAATCAAGTGATGTAGCCCGATATCCAGGATTCACATCTTTTACCAGGAACAAATAGCTCATAAAAAAGCCTTTCAAATAGTGAGAAGATATTTATATTCTAATGACTTTACACCCTTTTTTATTTCCTCAATCCATGCCAACACTTCGAGCTTTGAAATTCGTCATGGTTACAAAGGTGCACACCCAAAATTTAGAGAACCTATTCACTTGATATGGAGATCATATGACATTGAGATACTAATCCACAAAGTTGACTCCTTTCAAAACCTCTCACAATGCAAAATTGGAAATAAATATAAACTGTAATATGACTAGCCTTTGCAAAAGTGTTTACTCATACTTTGAGACCCAACTCCTGATCCAAGTAATGCACTTACATGTAAGGAGATAAAATCCACAATTGATATCCTTAGAAAACCACCTAAAAAAAAGGTATAACCCTCTGAAAACAATAATTCAGTAAAGTTCATTCTGTGTAGCATTGACAATCTGCAAAAAACTCCTTTAGATTTGAATTCATAGCATGATCAAATAAGACCCTCATAATGTGGCACCTTGAAAATAAATTCATTTTCATATGTAGAATGAAAAACCTCAGTTACCTTGTTCTAAAAGAAAACCTCTCAATTGATACAAATCTGCAAAATTAGCATCCTAACATTTTTCTAGTTTTTACCCAGTGAAAAAGTAGAAACTGAATTTGGAATCTGCATGGAGAATTAATCAACCGGATTGGTCAAAGTTTGGGAATCTTAAGATGAATTCACTCCTAGGTCTATAATGCAGATCAAATTTCAATTATGTCTGACCTCAAACCAGGTGCAAATAGGGAAACTACAAAGTATGCCATTTAATTCTGAATTCTGTATTTTCAGTGAAACTTCAATAAATCAAAAATGGAAAGGCTCTAGCAAAGTGAATAACTGGATTGGCAAGAATTTTTAAATCCTCACGTGAGTACACTCTTATGTTTGCAATACAAGGGAAAACTCAAGTATCCAAAATTTTCAACTGGGTGCATATTTTCAAGACCTCAAAGTGGACAACTTAGCAATTCTGCACTTGAATACTCAAGAAATCATAATTATTCACCAACAGAATGGTTCTAGAAAACTTATCATCTGATTTCATAGGGATCTGCAAACTAGAAATATTGGTTCATTATCATGCTTACAATACCTAGGAACACACCATAATGTCATACCTATCCATATGATCAAAGATGTAGGCCTTCAAAATAAGGCATTCAGAAATCTGCATTCAACAACTTTGGGAAACTTCAACAAAGTGCCAACAGAATCAGACTGGAAAATTGCTCAAATGGATTCATCATGATCTGGAAAATGGAAAATATGAAGTATGTGATCACTGGAACATAGTACAAAAGGAAATTTTTTAATTGAATCAACTGGTCAAAATTTATAACCTATTAAACTGGGCTATTCAGATTTTCTGAGCAGAACAAAGATGCAAACAGTTCTGAGCGACCAACTTTGGGGAATATGGAAACTTATCAAATGGATTGATAATGACCTAAGATCTAAAACATAAGCTCTCTGATATGCATGTAACAAATTTCCAAATCCAGTGAGTTATGAAAATCAACAAGGAGAAAGATAATCAGAAGCAAAGTAGGCCCCGGACAACAAAATGATACTTTAGCAAAATGCAGATTTAGGTGACCCCCTCAAAATCACTACTCCCTAAACATGTCAGTTTTGAAATTAAAGAGTTGGAACCAACTTTATATGTGAAATTAAAGTTACTAAACCTTCTTTCCAATTGGTACCTCGTGAAAATCATCCGGGTACCCTTACAAGCATTCTAACTGAGCCTTCTCACACAAATTTTCAAGGGTACTCACTTTGCTTATCTAAATTTTTTAGCATGGTCACTCCAAATTTGAGAGGACCAATAGTGTCTCTGACTGAGGATGGTTTAAATGCAATTTTATATTGAGAACAACAGATCTCTGGAGTAGCAGACCACCCCAAAATTAAAAATCAGATTTTATCACTTTTCTCTTTCTCTTTCAAAACTCTCAAAAAATGGGGAAACCTCTAACTGAAAGAAAACACACAACTGAAAGGAAATGCAAATGTACAATATGTATATTATCTACAAGAGGCCTGAAGCCCCAAACCTGAGATCAACTCTTACCTCAGTCAAACGCAAAGCTCTCTGCCCCATGTTTCAAAAATATGATAACAGTGCCACTCTTATCTATCTGGTCCAATCCACTATCATCCTGTATCAACTCATCATATGACAAAAAATATAAATACTCTTCATATGAGCTTCCATAAACATTAGGGAGATTGTCATCATAAAAAATTTGTGGCATATACATGTCACATTCGTTAGATAAGAACATACTTAGATATCTGTGACTTTTATCATCTTTGATCTGTAAACCACAACTTAAAGACTAACCATTCAACTGAAAGGGGGGATACTCAATCTCTTTCATACTGCTTGGGAAAGAATAATTAGGTCCATTCACATCCATCATTTTCTTCTCAAAATAAAACATACCTTGGTCTTTATGCAAAACCTCAGAGGCCTTATCACTTGGAAAATGATCATCAAACTTAGGACATTCATCAAAAATAGGAGCACCCTGCCATTTATCATCATCAAACAATTTTAAAGAAATGTGGTGGGTGGGAGGGAAAATACCAATACATTGAATGTTTGACAATGAAACTTGAGCTACACATTGACCATCATTTAATGGTTCAAATGTAGATTTAAAATCAAGACAAGATGCAAAATCCTCATTGTTATCCAAATTAGTACTTAACTCGATATTTAGATTTTCCACATCTACTGAATCTAAAACCACACTGAAAACCTCATCATCTGTTAAATCAAACTGACATCTTTTGTAGCCTAATGAAAAAGGAGTGCAAGAAAAATGAGAGATATTAGTATCACAGCTCTGAACATCTGATACATATTCCTTGTCAAAGTCAATGTGCCTGGGGTGTAAGAATTCAAAACTATGCTGCCCTGAATATCTGAGATAATCATAAGACAATAAATCAGAAATATCTTCACTATGAAGTGAATCACTATCATCATTTACATCCTCCTCTGGTACACAATCACAATTAGCAACTTCATTTATCAGATCAGTACCATCTTGCTGATTATACACATCTTTTGTTTCATATTGAGAATGATTATTACTTTCATGTTTATAAATTATAACATCCATTTTAGACATAGGTATAATAACTTTATGTTCATCATTCTCAATACGAGGACCACTCGATGCAACCTCATGTGAAATCATAAATATAGGATTTTCAATATCAAAGACCTGGTTTGAACTATCAGGATTTATGTCACTGTCATCATAAGAATTATCACAACAACTTACCTCTTCATCATCTTGCTGCTCATTGTAACACCCCAAAATTGGCACCTAATAATCGACTCAATTTTGGTACATTCCTTCAATTTTCTTATCTTTGAAGTCCTATTATACTAGGCAAATTCTTCTGATTGACTTTAATCGACTGAGTTTCAAATGCAGAAAACCCAAATTTGCATAATCTAACATTACATTTAAGTCCTAAATTCTCAGGGTTTATTAGCTAAAAATCCCTATGATTAATTGATTTAATTATAAAGTCCTAAGTGCTTTTAATTAAATTAATTCCACCCCCTTTAGCTAATATACATAAAATGAATTGAAAG
>MU226065.1:1409643-1455759 GCA_018584345.1 Thuja plicata | reverse complement strand
ATTTCTAGACTAAGAGTATTTTCTTTTTTGCTAGTTTAATTGCATTTTACTTCCATAGAGTAGTTGCAATTCATTCTTAGATTAGTGCAATTCAATTTCTTAGTTTAATTGCATCTCTTTTCATAGATTAGTTGCAATTTTTATTTCATAGAATAATGGCAATTCTTTTCTTCTTGCATTCTGAAACCCTCCATGTTAGCAATGGTCAGGTTGTTGGCTCTCGTTCTAAGGGTAAACTCAACATCCACAAATAATTAGGAGGCAACAGATCACCTCAATCAAATTTGCAGAACAAACAATTCATGTTTGTCTTTGCGAATTGAGCGATTTGTGTAAAGACTATGTTGTGTTTGTGTTGAATTCAGAGGTCTACATTCAGGATTAAACATTTTCGCACCCACCGTGGGGTAGAAAAGACAATTTATGGACTCATTTTTTAATCTGTTGACTATGTTTTTTATGCTCTACCGTACGTCCATACTGCACTGGTACAGATTCTCGCATGAAGTTCTGCTTTGAGTCGCGCAAAGTTCTGCATCGAGCCGCTCAAAGATTTGCTCTTGTAGTACTTTCTCATGCGAAGAAATAGTTTTCTCACGTGCATTGAAGCACTTGCTCACACGCGTCGAAGTACTTTCTCACGCAAACTTTTACAGATAGGCATTTAAAATTTAGAATTTTTAATCTGTTATTTCTCTATTCTGACATTTGTTTTCTGCTCTGATTTTTTTGTTTTCTACTGTAGCATAATAGTGGTTTGCAGGTTCACTTGTCAAAATTTAAAACATTCTAATAGTTTACTTGCAGGACGCTAGTCAAAGACATCATTAAAACGTCATGTTTGTTTACTATTTTTTATTCACATAGTCTAAATAGGGCTTTGTTAAAATTTTGTAAGGATCCTGATAACAAAGTAGGGTATTAGGCTCTTCATTACATGGAATTAATGCCCATGGATGAATTCGAGACCTAGATGTTTCTAGCATGATGGATACTTGGGGAAGAAAAGCAAGATAAGTGAATCTTTAGCACTTCTACTTGTTAGGGATTATGCTCTTCTCTCTTTGAGAGAATTAGAAACCTAAAGACTTGTGGATTTGGGGGAGTGAAGCTATCTCGGTGATGAATATGCTTGATGTGTTTGGGTAAGGTGAAAAGGTAGAGAAGTATTCTCTTCTCTCATTGAGAGAATCAAAAAATCAAACCCTTGAATCTGAACCAAGTTGAGTCACCTTTAGAGGGCCTGCCAGAAGTTGAACCTCTGGGAACAACCCAAGTGAGTACACACCTTTCACCAGTGATTCCACCTCACTCTAATAAAGTCTAGTTTGTTGTATTCTAAAGACTCCAAAGCCATAGTAACTTCTTTCTCATTGATTTCGACTATCATCATGAGAAAACCTTGTTTTTCATACTGAGCGGCGCCGCTCTCAGCCTTGCTTGCAAGGGTGTGTGAATTACAAGTGTTGGTGTGGCTGTGAGGCCCCAGCTCTATATCAGAGGCACCAGAGGTTATTGCGAATGGAATCCTATTAAACACTCTTAGTTAGATGCCTACCCGGTTCACCTCCAAAAGGAGGCATAATCTATGCGCAGAGAGAGGGAAGAATCTCTCCCCTAGATTCTTGACATAGGTATGCACCTAGATGTTTGCAGTGGTATATGACACTGGCCCCTATTTAAGGGTTACCTTTGAACATATATACTTACTCCTTGGAAACACTGAAAACATGGGTGCTCTTTCGAGGGTGAGACTGTTGTGTGAGGTGAATGCATATGCATAAGACAGTGGGGCACAAATTTTGACTTCTCAACCAATTTTCTTTGTAGGGATAATTCAGTGTTTGTTCTTGAGTCTTAAACTATTTCTTCTATTATTCAAACAAAGACTCCCATGTTTCTACCAATTTGCTTTGTCCTTGGTGGAATTGTTTTTTATTACTGTTTGCATCACTACCTGATTGAGACTTTGTGTTTTTAAATGAATGCTTGTCACCTTGAAACAAAGATTGTTGATTTCTGTCATCTTAAAACTGTCCCAAGCTTGGATATCTTGTTAGAGAACAGTTCTCACTATGTCTCCAAACTTGGTCTTTACCTTGAAAACTGAGTTTGTTCGTCTACCTTATCTTCCTCTTGTCTGGATTTGATTTCTTGTTCCTTCATTGTTTGCAGACCGAAACTAGTTGTTCTAAGTTGCAAACTGACTGATCCATACTCAAACTTGTCTTGTCTCTTTGTCTCCATCCTATTTTCTTGCGTTTTGTACCTTTCAACATGATAGTCATATCTCGGCTGTTCTAGCCATACCGCTGACTACTCGTGCTAGGTGCATCTCACACCTTGGCTGTTCTAGCCTATTATCTCTTTGTCGATACCTTTAGAGACATAGTTCTGAGTCAAATCTTAAGTTTCTTCTCATATCAGCTTCGTCTATGCCTATTACGACTAGGAGCGGTAAAATATTTCCTATACGCAGTTCTTAAGTAGGTAAAAGTAAACCTCACAATCAAGGGAAAGGTCATTCTGAACCTGTTATTCAAGTGCATAATCAAGACGGATCATCACGTTCCTCTTCACTATTCAGTGCAGACCCAAGTCTAAATTCGAAACTAGTATGTCAGTTTTGATCTAATCCATTTTTTCAAGATCATCATAACCCATTTCTTTCAAGTCACCAAAGCTACAGGAATTCATCCATTTGGGTTGGTCCTATTAATGACTCTTGTTGTCTTAGTGATCCTTTTTCACATGTCAATCCTTCTGATTCACCAAAGAGCACATCAGCTACGAGTGCTCACTCTCATATTGAAGGAGTGCATACAGAAAAATCTCAAGTTAACATGTCATCCCCTTTCGATTACACACAAGTTCATGAACAAGGTCATGAACAAGGTATTCAAGGAGAAGATCAACACCAGGGTCAAGAACAAACTCAGAGTATTTACGAAATTCTTGGCAATGACGATGACCCTATAACTTAGACTGATATAGATGCAGCAAAGTCTAATAAAGCTCTTATTAAAATGATGGAGATACTCCTTGTGGAAGACAAAGAAAAATATTTCCTAGATTTAGCGAATCAAGGAGTCAAATTACCCATGAATTTCCAAGTGGATACGCTTATCGCCAAAGAAGAAGAAACTAAAACTTCCAAGTTGCATAAGATAATTCAAGGGATGCAAAGACAAATCAGCCAACTTATGAAAGATAAGGACAAACCTACGCAACAATTTACAATGGAAAGTATATGTCCTTTTCCGTTTGATAAGAGTATCATTATGCAACCTTTTCCCAAAGGTGTAGAGCTCCCAAAATATGACAAGTATCTAGGTACCTCCAATCCCCAAGATCATTTAAGAGAATTTGGTGCCTTGTCAATGGAGTTTATACATGATCAAACATACTTAATGCATCTTTTCCCATGAAGTTTGGGTGGGCCCGCTATGGAATGGTTCTCACGATTGCCCACTGGCATCAAAAATTTTGACGAGATTGCTAATCTTTTTATGCAACACTATTCTCATAACATTCAACATCTTGTTAACATAAGGGATCTTTGCAAACTTAAGCAGAAACAAGGGGAACCATTCTTGATGTTTCTCCAAAGATGGTGACAACTTTGCACAAAGTACCCTAGCAAAATACCTGAGTCTGAGAAACTCGATATATTCTTGGATAATCTCACCCCTGACTTTGGGTATCAAGTTCAACTTCAAGGTCCCCTTAACTTTGATAGTATGATAAAACAAGATATGAGAATAGAAGCCTTCATGGTTAAGAAAGGTGAATTAACCTTTTATAAAGATAACAAGCAAAATCCCTCATCGTCCAACAAAGACAAAGGTAAATTTCCCAAAAAAAATAGAGATGTTGTGAATGATGGTGTGGTCAATAATGTGAATTCAACCTCTTCAAAACCAGTCTTTAATCTCACCTCGGGTATGCAAGCGACCAAAGCTATTGCAAAGGCTATGACTAATACTCAACAACCTTCTAAATTTGCTGGCAATAAACCTTGGGCACGATGACCCAAACATGAACTTACCCCTCTAGGAGAACCAATTGATGTGGTTTTCAACACTTTGGTGCAAAATCAAATTCCTTCTCCTTTGGAGAAATGTTTATATGATCCATAACCAAGACCTCATTGGTGGAATGAGAATGCCCACTATGATTACCACCAGAACAAGGGTCACATGACTATTACTTGTTTCCAATTAAAACATAAAGTTCAAGACTTGATCGATAACCAGGTCATCATTGTGGAGAATCATAACAAGAATTCAGATCATCAAGCATTCAAAAACCCTTTCCCTCATCATGAGAAAGGTGAATCCTCCAATGCTCAGAATAATAATGCCAAAGTTAATTATGCCAATACCACTTATGATAATGTGATCAACATGATTGAACCAATGGGAGTGGAATATTGCAATATCTTTACCAGCAGGGAAGTGGGAATTTTTCTAGACCGAGAACCCCGTTTGTCTTGAGAAGTCCAGGGGTCTCAATTATCTGAATCTGAAACACCTTGAGATTGTGCGAACATAGTTACTCAATCTAATGCTATAATCTCTATTAAGGGTCCTAACCCTTCTGCTACAACATTCATGCCAAAACAAACTATGGATAAGACTATTGTTGGTTCTACCAACAAGACCACGAAGGTGGTCCCTATGCCTCCTATTGCTAGTTATAGCATTCTTGACTAGATTCAAAGGACCAATGCTCAGATAACTATTTTTGATCTATTAAAAATATCGCCTGCCCATAGGTAGATTTTGGACAAAGCTCTTACTGAAGCTAATGTCCCCAAAGATATCAACTTGGATCAGTTTCAATCCATGGTGGGTCATTTGACCTTGCCTCATTATTTATCCTTCTCTAAAGAAGATGATCACTCAATTAGTCACCCGCACAATGCTCCCCTACACATAGAAGTCATGATAGGCAAGAAGTTGGTTCGTCGCGTACTCATTGATAATGGTGCTGGTCTTAATATTTGTTCCACTCATTTTCTTGCTCAACTTGGTTATGGTGAGGATCACATATATTCTCACAAAATAATTACCATAAAACCTTATGATGAGGAAGAGAGGACATCCAGAGGTCTAGTTGTGTTACCCATTCAGGTTGGCCTAGTTGAAAGAGACATCATATGTTAGGTGCTAGACCTTCCTCTTGCATATAATATTTTGCTAGGAAGACCGTGGATCCACGAGATGCAAGCAGTCCCTTCTACATATCATCAGTGTATAAAGTTATCTTTTCAAGGCACAGAGGTGACCATTCCTACTAGCATGGGTTCTTCTTGTAATGCTCTCACTCAATCAGCTGACATTCTTGTTCCAACTAATAGAGAATACATAGAACTTTGTGATGCCAAGCTCAAAGACATAAAACAGAAACTAAAAATTATAGATATAGGCATGGGGGGTATCAAATGGAACTTGTGTTGTCATTAGTAGCTCTACCTCTGTCTCCTTGATCCTATGGGAGACCTTCTAAGCACAAAAAATCTTTTTTTACCCCTGAGATAGTTTATGAGGGTACATTTGTATGATCTAATACACCATTGGAAGATGAAGACAAGGAAAGAGCTATCAAAGCTTGGCTTTGTAAAGGAAAGAATACAACTAAACAAACTACCTTGGCTCATGAATTAAATCCTAACAGTGAGGGTCTTAAGATTATGAAGCATTTTGGGTGCAAAGGAAGTGGCCCGATAGGTGTGAATGGCAATGGGTTAGTGGAACCTATCCAAGCTATAGGGAAAAAGACAAAAGATACCACTAGCTTAGGTTTCAAAAAGGTCCTGTTTCATTTAGGGATCAATAAATTTGTGCCAAAAGTAGAACCTACACTAGAACCTAAGGGTACAATTGCAGTTGACACTATACAAGACAGCTCAGATGAGGATTGCTTTCCTTATCCCATCCCTCCAGACCTAGCAGCATTCTTTGCTGAGCCAGATAAGTTTGTGCCATGTACCTATACTGCAGAGACAGACAGTGATTCTGATCAAACTACTCAATTTGAGTCTCTCACCTATGAGCAATGGAAAGACTCACAAGATCCTAACTTCAAAGGAGAAGAGTACATACCACCAGTATTTCAAGAACGGGGGACACAAGAACATACTAGTATTACAAGAACTTGAAAACCTTCATGGTGCAAGCACCCAAGTCAGAGTTCTGATATAAACTCTCATGAGTATGAGTTTGATAGTTTGTCAGCAGGATCTTATGAAAGACTTCTCGACGTAAGTGAGGGGTCTAGTGAAGAGCCTAATGAGTTTGAATCTATAGGTGCTAACATGTCTTCTACTTTGATCATTAGGGATCAAAAGGATTCAAACACACCTTTGGACAAGATTGGTTTAGATCCCAACTTTCTAAGTGACGCTTTTGATGACCATATTGTGAACGCACTTGAACCTGACACATCTCTTTCCCTCCAACATCTTGAATTAATAGACTGGAACTCCCCTTCATCATCCCGTGAAATCCTTACATTCTAGAATTATTACACTTTAGCCTGCTACCTTCATGCTGTTGAGCCTGTAATGTCCTCCACTAGTGAAGAAAGTGTCAACATGACCGAGGCTGACATCAAGTACCTTAGTCAGAAAATTTAAAGAAGAAAAAATAATCACTCTGATGGTGAAAACCACATTGTGGCAGTGTTAGAGCCAAGAAAAGTAAAAAGAAAAGATGTACCCCAAGGTGAAAACCTTTCTGAGGCGCCTGAGGGTGAGATACTTGATACGCTTCTGAGTCACTTCCAAGGATGCTCATTAGTGTTAATTGAACTAACTTAGCTGATAAATCTAGGAATAGAAGAGCATCCACATATCATTCATG
Source organism: Thuja plicata (assembly GCA_018584345.1). Lineage (NCBI taxonomy): Eukaryota > Viridiplantae > Streptophyta > Pinopsida > Cupressales > Cupressaceae > Thuja > Thuja plicata. The sequence continues at coordinate 1,448,893 of MU226065.1, read as the reverse complement.
TGGCCAAGTCATTATCTACAGAGGAACTTAAGGAATTTACAAAAATGTTCCATGAGAAAAAGATAAATTTTGCATGGACGTATTCTGAAATGCCGGGTGTGGATCCTGATCTCATTATGCATCACTTATCAATAGCTCCAGGTGTAAAACCTGTCAAACAAAAACTTAGAAAGATGCATCCACATGTAGCTTTATTGATCAAAGCAGAATTGGAGAAACTTCTGAAAGCTGGGTTCATCTGAGCAATTGATTATGCAGAGTGGATTTCTAATATAGTCCCAATGACCAAACATGATAAATCTATTAGGGTCTGCACAGACTTTAGAGATTTAAATTTGGCATGTCCTAAAGATGATTTTCCACTTCCAAACATTGACATGATCGTGGATATGACAGTGGGATATGAGATGTATTCACTAATGGACAGCTTCTCTGGCTATAATCAGATCAAAATTCTTCTAGAAGACCAAGAGAAAACAACTTTTACTTGTGCATGGGGTACATTCTACTAGAATGTTATGCCCTTTGGTTTAAAAATGCTAGAGCTACTTATCAAAGAGCGGTTACTACAATATTCCATGATATGATGCATAGGACAATGGAGGACTACGTGGATGACACACTTGCTAAGAGTATGGATAGAAGGACACATCTCACCGATCTAGGTCCTATACTAGATCATATGGAGAAATTTAGGCTGCGTCTTAACCCTAAGAAATGTGCATTTGGGGTTACTTTAGGAAAGTTACTTGGCTATATCATTTCTATGAAAGGAATTAAGGTGGATCCGGAAAAGGTACAAGCTATATTGGAAATGCCACCACCCCGTAATATCAAACAAATCAGAGGAATCCAAGGTTGGCTTCAATCTATCAGGCATTTTATCTCACAATTAGCTAACAAGTCGCAACCTTTCACCAAAACTCTGCATAAAGGTGTGACTTATGACTGGAACAAAGAGTGTGAACAAGGGTTTCAACAGATTAAATAGTATCTAGCTAATCCACCCATACTGATGCCTCCCATTTAGAGGAGGCCTTTGATACTGTATATCTTAGTGACAGAAAAATCCTTGGGTTCTCTCTTGGCCCAAGAAGATCCAAATCATAAAGAAAGAGCCATTTACTATATCAGCAGAACATTAGTCTCTTACGAAATGAATTATTCAGTGATTGAGAACGCTTGTTTAGCAGTGGTGTTTGCTTCCCAGAAGCTACGACACTACATTTTGGCTCACACTACGAGGATAATTGCAAAGATTGATCCATTAAAATACTTACTTAGTAAATCTACCCTAACAGGTCAGCTAGCTAAATGGGTCATGCTCCTTAGTGAGTTTGATATTGTATATGTTGAGAGAAAGGCTATTAAAGGATAGACGATTGCAGATCAATTGGTTGAAGCACCTCTTACAGATCACCAATCACTAAAGATGGAATTCCTAGATGAGTCTATTATGCTCCTTACACATCAAACATGGATGATTTTCTTTGATGGTTCATTTACCCAACAGGGGTCAGGAGCTGGAATTCTGTTTATCACACCTCAGCGGTATTCCTTTTCGAAGGCATATAAAATGATGTTCCCTTGTACCAACAATACCGCCAAGTATGAAGCTCTGATCAATGGACTCAAGATTGATATTGAATGGCGAGTGGATGAACTCAAAGTCTTTGGAGACTCATAGCTAGTTATTAATCAAGTGAACGACATTTATTAGACAAAGGATGAAAAGTTGGTATCCTACAAAAAGATGGTGGACAGTCTTAAGATGTACTTTGCACATATCACTTTCTAGAAAATTCCCAGGGTGGATAATAAAGTGGCTGATGCTATGGCTACTCTAGCCTCTATGTTACAAATGCTAGAGAATTATTTCAGACACAAGTTCCTAGTGGAGACATTATGCTACCCTGTCTATTACTCTCTTGACTCCCAGATGGTCTATTTAGTAATTAGACATGATTCATCTCACTACCACCACATATACTCCTATCTCCATAACCAAACTATTCTTGACACATATACTAGAAATGAAAAATGCCATCTAATCCATAGTGCTTCACGGTACGTCATCGTAGCAAATGACTTGTATAGACTATGTCTAGATGGTACCCTCCTTAGGTGTCTAGAACATGATGAGTCCAAATGCATGTTAGAAGAAGTACATGAAGGCATTTGTCATTCTCACTCAAATGGCCTGACACTGGCTTGTAAGCTTATTAGAGCTGGTTATTATTGGCCCAATATGGAGAAGGAAGCTACGCAATTTTCCAAATCTTGTAAGCAATGTCAACTTCATGGTAACTTGATTCATGCTCCAGCTAAGGAACTCATTCCTTTTATCACCTTTTGGCCATTTCAACAGTGGGCTTTCAACTTAGTAGGTCAGATATATCCATCCTCCTCAAGAGGACACAAGTACATCATCACCGCTATGGATTATTTTACTAAATGGGTTGAGGCAGTGCCTCTCAGTGTAGCTGAGGGAAAAGTTGTAGCTATGTGTATCTTGAACTACATTATTTGTAGATATGGTGTACGTTCCTCTATTATCACTCAAAATGGAGGATAGTTCAAGAATAAAGATCTAAAAAATTTATATGCTAAGTTCAAGATCACTCAACACTGGTCTTCTATTTACTATCCCCAAGGGAAAGGATAGGCTGAATCTTCTAACAAAACAATTCTCAAGATCCTACACCGTACGGTACACAAGTCTGGATGGGATTGGTACCTCCAGATAAATTTGGCTTTATGGGCCTATCACACCAGTATTAGAATGCCAACAGGGGCCATGCCCTTTGCTTTAGTCTATGGCGGAGATGTTGTATTGCCTATTGAGGTGGAGATTCCTACATTGCGAGTCTCTTTGAAAGGCCTCATTACAGATGATGACATTAGAATATCTCAGCTTCAAGAGTTGGAATTACTGGATGAACGTCAGAAGGTGGTGTTCGATCACCTTAGAGCATATCAAAAGAGGATATTTAAGAGCTACAACAAAAAGGTTATACCTAGAGACTTCCAGATGGGTGATCTCATCCTGAGAGAGAACCCTAAAAATCAGCAACAACAGACTCAGAAAGGAAAGTTTGAGCCAAACTGGCTTGGTCCTTATATCATTACTGTAGTATTTGGGTCTGGTGCTTATCATCTCTCCACTACAGAAGGTGAACCACTCAAAGATCCCATCAACGCTCTTCACCTGAAGAAATTCTACAGTTGAGATATCTTTTGTATGCTCATACTTTATTTCTGAGAAAATCCTAAAAATTGTAAAATGTCCTAAAAAAAGGATCATCTTAGTGAAAACCTGGAAAATAGGCACTTTGATGCATCTATTATCTTGGTGAAAACCTGGTGAACAGGTGCCTTGATAATATCAAAAAAATTGAAAAATACAAAAAAAAAAAAAAAAATTGGAAAATTAAAAAATACAAAAAAAGAGAAAATGTGCCATTGATGAAAACCTGGTAAACAGGCGTCATGGTAGAAAAAATAGAATTTATGCCAAGATGGTGAAAACCTGGTAAACATGCACCACTTTTTTCGCAATTCTTTATCTGTCACAGCGTATCTTGGCTCTCTTGCAGTTGCTTTCCTACTTCAGTTTGCTTTAGTTTGCTTTCCCACTTTCTGCTTTCCTATTTTAGTGTGCTCACGCTTTTTATTTCTGTCATCTTTGATATTTTTCTCAACCTCACATGGATTTAAACTGGTCACACTTGGGGGCATGTTCCTGGTCTAGGGGGCATTGTCTTATCTTTTCGAGTCTTTCTCCTCTTGCATCGATCACCAGTAGATCTCACTGTGTCTGCCTACCGATGCTTCATAGCATTTTGTCTCTCCTTGAGACTCTCTTTTTGCATTAGTCACTAGTGGTTCTCACTGCGTCTGCCTACTAATGCTTCAATCTCATTATCGATCTTTATGCTTGAGAATCTCTTGCGACACTCACCAATGTTTCTCACTGAGTCTGCCTATTGTCGCTAGATTGCTGAGGTTTCTCCCTTTGTCTCGTTACCTTTGTTTGTTCGGCTTTGATCCATTCGTTACTTGGGGGCATGGTTCCCCATCTTGATCACTCTTCAATTTACACTTGATTCAGTAATCTTGTCAAAAGGACAACTCTCTACTGGCACAAACTGGTGTTTCTCAACACCTTAATCAAATAGTGTTTTTCAACACTCTCTTTGGATACATCTATGTTTTTCAACACACTTCGGATATTTCATGATGTAAACATCTCTTGATAGCACTCAAACACATTTGCACTCACAAGAACAATGGTGTTTCTCAACACCCTAAACATAGACACATTCGTAAACCCTGAAACACATTGAGATATGATTGACTCTTTTGTAGTATGTTGTCTGTTCTTATGAATTTCATTGATATTTTCTTTGTCTACTGCTTGTTGGTGTGGTTTTGATGATTTGGAAACGTTAAATAAATAGGGTGTATGTGATAAGAGCTTCTGCATTAAGGTGGAAAATCCTCACATTCCTTGATCTTGTTTATTTGTACGCTAAGGGGAGGTCAGAACTATCTCCTTGATTGTTATTGCTTTGTTTGTTTTCTTGTGAATTATTACTATATTATGCTAGAAGCAATGTTCAGGTCACCTTGGCTTTTGTGCCTTCGGTGCTTACATTCATTTCCTACATTTTATTCGATGAAAGTCATATTCATATTCTTATGGTTGCAGCGGCACTAGTAAGGATTGTATTGACTCCGATGATCCAAAAGCACCCAATGATGATAAAAACATTGAGTCCAACAACCAAAGTCCTTGGATTGCATTTAGCTTAGGCTTGCATTCACATTATAGGCTTGCATTTGCATTTTAGGTTTGCATTATGGTAATTTGGTGCTCTCTTAATTATGTTCTCATTCTTCAAAGGTCCTCATCTTTCATCATGGTTCTCCTTGACTGCACGAGTGTTCGGTCCTCATTCTCGTTCTTCGTACGCATCCTTTTGGCTAGTACCTGTTGTATATTGCAAATATCCTGCATGAGATGATTAGTGCCATTGCATTCATTGCATTACATTCATTTCCAAGAAGTGCATTTCCATATATCCATCTGCATTTACATGTTCATAAACACGTGCATCCATTATAAGCATAAATCAAATCATACATAACATTTATCCATCTAACATCTATCATAGCATTTTCATACATCAATAAAACATGTGCATAAAAATTTGCATATTTCATCCATTGCATACATTTCTAATCCATACATCTAAATCATATAGGAAATCATCTCATAAAACGTACACATTTAAAACAATATATACACATGTACAATGATGCCAAAAAATTGAGCTCATATATATATCGATCGGTCTAAATATACAAGGGTGCTACTTGAGCAGAATAGGTCAAAATGATGGTACAATATACATCATAATCTAACCATCTGGAGGAGGTGGAGGGGGTGGTATACCCTGCTACTAAGGAGGAGGATCCAGAGGTGGTCCCTATGGAGGTGGTCCTGCCAGAGGATCGGTCAGAACTACATCAACCATGATAGTATCATCACCCTGCTCTGCAGCCCTGTCTTGGCTGCCACTAGGCCTAGCACCTATATCTGATCCCATGGGCTGCACAGGGATATCTATCTAATGTTTTATGGACTTACCGCTCTCTCTTGCTGCTAAAGTGGTGGTTGTTGTGGCTGTTGATTCTGAGGCTACTGTCCCAGAGGAGGAACCCATTGTGCCTGCTGCTGTGGTGGTGGCTGCACCACCTGAGGAATCTGGTCCACTAGAGATGTGAACCTAGGAAAAGGATGTGCTAATAGATGATCTCTATATGCATGTGTCACACCTACATTCATCACTGCTGCCATGTAATCCCATCAGGCTGGTGGTACCTGGGTGTCTATCATGCTACGCCCCTGTCAAGCTGCCTCTGCCAACCCTTCTTCGTCTCATCGACAAATCAGGAATAAGTACAATACTTGAGAGAAACATCCTGAGGCCTCCCAAACTGGCGTAATACATGTGTAAGTAAGAAGCACTCGATCACTGTAATGGTACGCCCTATCACAGGATGTGAACAGAACATGTACGACAGCTCATGACGAGCATCATCCCAGACCTCAGTAGCTGCCCAAGGTCTCCATATCACTACAACCATATCATCAATCTATGCTCGCCACTACTTTATTCTTACCTAGTGTAGGCTGGGTCATTAGACTGGCGTATTTGTAAATATACAGCTCTAATGGCTGCCGTGTATCATGAAAAATTGGCCTACATACAGGAATGTGCTCCCAGGCCCAGATCTGCAATACAACTACTCCTGCTGCCATAGTGTAGGCACCCTGATACACGATCTTGTGCATCTAATGATACATATGTGCGAGTATGCACTCGCCCCATCCATAAGTAACTACAGGCACATCTAGCATCTTCTAGAGCATAATTCCCTAGCCGCACTCCAAACCGTGGTGACCACGATCAAGTACCAGATGACAACAAAAAAATAGTGCGAGAACAACTACCAAGGGGTGATCCTGGCCATAAGTATGTATCAGATCCTCCAAGGAGATGGCCCGACCCAGCACCAATTGATCCTGAAAATTGGCTCTCAAATCATACGTACCATCTCTTGGTTGCATGCAATACTCCACATGAGCTCCATGAAACAACACTCTCAAAATCTGGTATACATCCTCTGGAGTCACCATCATCTCTCCCTGTGGAAAATGGAAAGTATTCATCTCTGAATGGAAATGGTCAACCAGGGCTCCAAGAAGTCTGTGATTTACCCAAATATCAAGTACATCACGTAGATATGTCAATCCTAGCCCATCAATGTGGGCCCCGTCGACATCTGATAATCTCTGCAACAGCTCACCCATGATAGGATGATGGGATCTAAAACTGATGTATGGAAGATCAACCTACAAATCAAGGGAAAAAATTAGATCAGTACCTCAACAATGATGATTTTCAAAGCAAAAGACAACAAATGCACCTATGGAACTATTCTACACACAGTTCAACTGGTTGACTCTACGATGCAAGAAAATGAGAATATTTTCCTTCTGACCAGTTTCCCATGCGAGAAAACTCTTTTCTCACGCGAGGAAACTCTTGTCCTGAGTGAGATTTTTGGCTCGCGCGAGACAGGATGTATCTTCGTGCAAGATTCTATAAATCTTGCGCAGTGCTAATGCAAACTTTGCACGAGCACTGGGGAGGGGCCTGCGTTCAAAATCCCCAACCCACGCGAGGAAATTGTTTCCTTGCACGAAAGGCGATTAGGCCCAGTGTGAGGAAACTATTTCCTCATGCGAGATTTGGTGAGACAAGATTTAAAAAGCTTAAAATACTCACTAACGCTAAAAATGATAATTTTTTTGTAGAAATACAAGATCCAGTTATGAATACTCATAGGTGCGTCATACTCTGCTGGCCGGTTGTGTCGTCGAGTGCGCTCAAATCAATACATGTGCACGGGAATGATCTCAATGTCAGCTGGAGCTCTCGCTATCACTAAAGTCAAAGGTGAATAATGATTTGAAAATGACCCCTTCGGGCCTTATATAGCCTTTGACCTAATTTTTCAAAATGCTCCATTTTCTATGAAAGTTGCACCCTTGGCTAAATGGACCGTTCTGAATCCATTTTTGTGATCTAAATGGAAATCTGACACTCCTAAGCAGCTCAAAATTGCATTTTCAAATTTTTGGGAACAATGCGATTGGATGCTTGTGCTGTCAATCTTCTAATGATGGTTTCTTGTCAGGTTCATCTCCTTTTCTCACTTTCTGCAATCATTTCATCAGAGTTCACTCTAGTCAAATCTGGTCAACTGTGGTCAAACCTAACCAATAAGACCTCTTGAGCACTCTAAATTGATTATGCTCTCTCTTGATCTTCTTTTTTTGTGATTTCTCTCTCTCATCATTATGATGTGTCTTCTTTTGATTTCGCTCCTGAGGGGGCAAGATGATTACATCATTGGATCTTTTCACATCATTCTTGAATCAGTCTGATTTGAATCAAAATTCCCCATCACTAGGGGCATCTCATCACTTGGGACATATTCAATTTTTCGTACCTTATGGTCAAAATTGGATATTCCATGATCTTGAATCTTTTTATCACATCATCTATCTTGCTAGGTATCTGAGCAATCTAACTCAGATCCTCAAGGATCATGCTTTGTTCTGGAGACAATCCTAAATTGATTATCTTTTGAGACAGGTATTGGGGCAATCTAACCCTAACTCCTGAAGGTTGATCCTTGTTCTGGGGATAGTCTTGTGAAAGATATCGATATGACTAGTGTCTGGGAAATCTAACCTAGACATTGGGGGACTAAGCTTTGTTTTGGAGATGATTCTTGAAATCTCATTGGGTATTGGGGCAATCTAACCCTAATTCCTGAAAGTTATGCTTCATTTTTAAGATGGCTTTCAAAAACTCTTTAGATCGTTATCCAGGAAATCTAACCTAGATATCAGAGGGCTAACCTTCATATTGGGGCAATCTAACCCTGATTCTAGAAATAGTCCTAGATCTTCATCAGATATCAGTGGACATTGGGGCAACCTAACCCTGATTCTGATCTTCACTTCAGACTGTTCTTTGAATCAATGTGCTGCTCACACATCAAGTTAAAGAGGGGAAAAATGTAACACCCCAAAATTGGCACCTAATAATCTAATCAATTTTGGTGCATTCCTTCAATTTTCTCATCTTTGAAGTCCAATTATACTAGTCAAATTCTTCTGACTGACTTTAATCGACCGAGTTTCAAATGCAGAAAACCCAAATTTGCATAATCTGACATTACATTTAATTCCTAAATTCTTAGGGTTTATTAGCTAAAAATCCCTACGATTAATTGATTTAATTATAAAGTCCTAAGTTATTTTAATTAAATTAATTCCACCCCCTTTAGCTAATATACATAAAAGGAATTGAAAGGTTATTTAAATTATTGAATGAATTATCCTCAAAAAGGAATTCCATAAATCCATTTGAAAGGACACTTATGTGGCAATAATTCCCCCTTTTATTTAAATAATCTTTGCATATTTGTCTCAAAAGAGAATGAAGAGACAAATGTTTCTTTTCAAGAAACTCTTCACTCTCTTTCTCTAGTTTTCTATAAATTGGACCTATTTTTCTTCATTAGAGAGGATGACTTTGGAGAGCATCAATATTATAGTCAATTTGCATTTGATTTCTTTCATGTTTCAAGTTTAATTTTGCATAATTAGGCTAAGGTTTGAATTGGAAATTAAAGATATATGCTTTCATTTAAGATTCATTTATATATCTAATATTTCAATTTGATGCTTTCAAGCTTTCATAGATTACAAGCAATTCAATTCTAGTTTAAGAGCAAATTCCTTTCATAGATTATAAGCTTTTCATTTCTAGACCAAGATTATTTTCTTTTTTGCTAGTTTAATTGCATTTTACTTCCATAGAGTAGTTGCAATTCATTCTTAGATTAGTGCAATTCAATTTCTTAGTTAATTGCATCTCTTTTCATAGATTAGTTGCAATTTTGATTTCATAGAATAATGGCAATTATTTTCTTCTTGCATTCTTAAACCCTCCATGTTAGCAATGGTCAGGTTGTTGGCTCTCGTTCTAAGGGTAAACTCAACATCCACAACTAATTAGGAGGCAACAGGTCGCCTCAATCAACTTTGCAGAACAAACAATTCATGTTTGTCTTTGTGAATTGAGCGATTGTGTAAAGACTATGTTGTGTTTGTCTTGAATTCAGAGGTCTACATTCAACATTAAACACTCATATACTTCATTGTCAACATCATAATCATCATTTTCAGCTGAAGTAAACTTAGCATCACCTTCATAATAGCTGGATTCAATATCACCAAACTCAGTCTCATCAGTATGACTATATTCATAATCAGCATGTTCAGAAGTTTCATATTCTATATCAATATTCTCAACATTAGATATATCTTTAAAAGAAGCATCCTCTAAACCCTCTATCCATTCTATAACTTGCTGAAAAAATTCTTCCCTTTGATCCATTGATAACTTACATGTATAAGGGAAACAAAGCTCAACAAATAACTCAACCAATACATACTCTTGAGGACAAAAATTGATACCATAGCCCCTTAGCTTATCAACAAATCTTATGTAGAAATTATTTGGTGATTCTCCTTCCTCTCTGCTCATGTGTTCTTTTAAAAGTAATACCACCTTTTCTTGAAGCCTTTGCCTCAACATAGTTGTCTCTGCTTTGATAAAATCAAACTCTGATATAGGATCTTTTAACTCAGATATGTCTTGCTCATCACTGTGCACCTTATCCTCATACTACTCTACATCACTAGACTGCTCAAAATCACTAAATAGTTTAATAAAAAAGCCTCTAATGCTTCCATGGATTCTACTGAGCCATGAGGTAGATTCCTAAACCAATCTCTTGCAACATCAACTAAGGACATTACAAAAAGTTTCATCAATATATCCTCATGTGAAATATTATGACTGTCTACCGTGTCAGCAAAAGTTTCTAAATGATCTTCAACTGATTGCTCACCAAAACCAGCAAAATTTGGCAAAAACTCCTTGACCTTTAATGGAATATGATTTGGATATCCAGGGATACCCTCAAAAATAATTGCCCCATACAAATTACTACCCCTCCAATCACTAGATTGTGACATCTTAGCAGTCAAAATGATTTACAAACTGCCACTCTCGTTTATTACATATCTAATTCAGCTTTTGCAAAAATGCAAGTAAAAACTTGAAATATGTAAACCTCTTTTCCAACTGATTCCTTTTACTTTAGTGCTACAATTCACTTGATAAGGAAAAATATTAAAACTTTATGAAATACCTGGATGTACTTGAGCTGTTGCAAAACATGTGCTTTGAGAACACCTTTAAATCAACTTCAAAACATGTAGAAAATCTGTTGTCACTGTCACTGCAAGTTCACCTTTTTAGTAATCTTTCTTTAACATGCACACTGGTGCAAATTAGAGCTCAGAGTTTCCACTCACCAGTAGTGAGATTTGTATAAATATTTATTCAATAGATTTGGACTTTTATAAAATTAGCAATGACAAACAAACAGGCTTGACTCATTTTTCAAAAATTTGAGGAATACATTTTCTTTGCAAACAGTGACTCTATGACCAAACTCTGGGTTGATTCAGAAAATCAAGGAATTGAACATCTTAAACTTGATATCCTTTTATTGTTCCCCAATAGAGTCACCAATTTGTTGGCGTACTTGGATGGGAAAACTCAACTGATTCTGATTTAATCCTCTAAAAATAATACCATGGATTCTGATTTCTTCAACAAGATTTTTGCATCTTACATTCCCAGCAGAGTCACCAATTTGTTAAGCGACTCGAATGGGTAAAACTCCACTATAAATTGATTCAAACTTTTAAAACAACACCAGAGATATTCTGAAATTCTTAACAAGAGTTTCTAATCTCTATCCCCAACGGAGTCACCAATTTGTTAGTACTTTTTCTTGCACCACAACCTTAAAATGACAGTATACTAATTATACTTGAATGAAAACTGCCTTTTGAAAAGAGAAAGGCTAATTGCTGAGGTATTTGATAACACTGGGGATACCTATTATCACCTCCTTCATTTTTGAGCTCCACAGACTCAGGCAAGTATTGCCTAGATAGTTCACTGTGTTTCAAGTAAACTTCAAATGGTGGATTGGGTTTTCACTGCTATGTTATTATATTTCTGATTATATCAATAAGATACCACTCTTCAAATGACTGGAAACAATCTGAAATAGAGCTTGACAGGGAATACTATGACTGTAATAAAAAATAATAGTGGCATAAGGATGCTTATCCTTCTTTTTCTGAGTTTAAACTCAAGGAAGGCTAACCTTTTGATTCACTCTCTAAGGAATCAACAATATAAACTCTATTACTTTAACACAATCCTTTTTCAATAGGTATGCACTTAGTAATAGAGATATTCTTGAATATTTGTTTTATGCTTGATGATTGAATACAAACTGAATAGTAAACCCTAACAAGTGCCTATCCTTGGGCAAAGAGTCAATGAAAAAATGAAACAATAGAGATAAGATAATGAAGATACTGTAGAGTGCCTTACAAACTACATGCAGTTGAGATAGAATGCCTTACAAACTATCCTCTCAGATCCATATCACTGCATGAAATCCTTAAAAAATGTTTTTCTCTCTGAAATTTCTTATGAAACTTAGTCCTCTCCTTGAAAGGAACTCATAGGCAATTAGACACACTATCTTATAGCAGGTATGTTTTGAATGACTTAAAAACAAACCATACTAGAGCAGAAAAAGAGTATAAAGAGACAAGAAAATATGAAAGAGGAGAAAATACACTATATTTCATTAACAAATTCTGTCTTAACATATCCAGACAAGAAGCTTAAAAGACTGAAACCAAAAGAGGAATTTACATCACAGTAATATATTCAACATCGTTGGGACCTGTTCTGAACTTTTACAGGGAAAAAACCCCAAAATAGAGCAGAGGAGAGGAACCCTCAAAAAAAAGAGAAGAGGAGAATATAAAGAAGAGAAATAAATTCTAAAATTCATGCTTGTCATACACCTATCCCCCTTCTGAAAATCTGATCTGCTCTCACTCCTCTAAAAATATCTGAAACTCATTTTACCTTTTATCCCTTGCATCTATTCTCATCGGTGATCTCTAAAATCTGACCCTTTCTTATTTTCAAAGTCTTTCAATATCTGACTGATTTCATTAATGCCTGGCTCCACCTGTCTTTTCAATATCTGAATTAATCCTTTGCAAATCTCCTTTTTCTCTGTTGGTGATCAGATAATCTGATTCTTCTTTGCCCCTTCAAAGTCTACAAAATCTGCTTCATCTTGTCTGCCCAAAATCTAAACTTATCCTATGAAAATCTTTAAAATATGATATCATTTGTCTTCTTCCTGACTGCCTTTACAAATCTGATTTGATCCTTAATCTCTAAGAAAATCTGATTATAATTGTTCAAAAACTCCTTCAGGAAAGCTTGTGTAATACGATTTGTAATAAAATACCTTTTGAAGACTATGGCAAAAGATTATGCCCTAATGTTTCCACAATATTTGAATATTTATAAATTTGAAAATATTATCTTTTGTCACACTTGTGCAAATCTGATTGATTTTTCCCTTAATATTATGCATATACTATAGCTTTTAACCATTATATCATTTGAATTATGTGCACATTTTATCCCTTGAAATTCTTCATTTTCTGCATTTTTTACCAGACTTCACCAGAAATTGACATGTGTCACCTGTGGGCTGGCTATTCTAAACTGCTCTTTAACTATGCTTTAACCCTGGGTTCACCTTTTCCTCTCTATCTCCAAGTCTCTGAACTTTTCTCCTAACCATGGTTTGATTTGGAGACATGGAGACTAGCATCAATCTCATAGTCTCTGAATCAATTCCACTTAACATCTTCAACTAGCGACCATGCGACTGCCCTTAGTCTCCTTGTCTCTAGAACCGTCCCCTTAACATTTTATGTCTAGTGACTATGTGATTGGTGGTTAACTCTCGTCGCAGTGGTTATCTCCTCCATCTGGCGACCTTGCAACTAACCGTTAGTGGTCAGTCACCCAGTCTCAGTGGCTTTCTCCCTTGGTGATTAGCTTCTAGTGACTACCCGACCGGATGCCACTTGTCACTTTTGTCAAAATTTATTTTCTGTCATTTTTTGGGCACAAAAACTGAGGCATTGGATGACTGCGTGCGTGCGTGGAGAGCCTTCTCATCTTTTTTCAAATTCATATGTTCTTGTTTTGGCATATAAATCTTCCATATCTCCATCACATGAACAATGTGGGACTAAATCCCTCCACACAGAGTATTTTCAAATTTGGGTGCCCAAAATTATGGGGCCCACCACGCATCATAACCTCCAGCCATAGAGGACCTACCAAGAGCCTCCTCATCTCTTTCTTTACAACATAAGAGAGCACTGCTGTATATAAATGCTAAAAAATAACAATGCCCAGAGCATGTGGGACAATGTATTTTCATTGTTTTCTAGTTTTCTAACCTTGTACATGCTCCTGTGCGAGCCTGCATGGTTTGTTGTGCTATTTCTATGCTGGCCAAGGTTGTGGTAGTGGCTCACACCTGCCAAATACTTGCGCAAAACTCTCCTTGCTAAGTAGCATAACTCCCTGTGGTTTCCAGCGCTGATTCTGGCCTTGTATACTAGGCTGCACAAAATTTTTGTTCATTTAATCGCAAACAAACTTCACCTTTCCCCCAAAATGGGTGCGGGCTACTCACAAAATTCTGTACATTGTTTTAATATTTCTCAAAACATAAAACATCCTCCACTACAAAAATTGCATAGGAAATATATGCTTCCAATCTAAAGTTTTAATAAAAACCTCCTCTAAAAATTGCGCAAGTCTTCATACTAGAATCTTGCTTGAATGAATTGCTTGGCTTGGCCTTCCCTCCTTTCTAGCATAGTTATTCACTTGATGTTTTGTATTTGTTTTGGATATTAAAACTAAACTGTCATTAATGCCCACACTGTCATTATGGAATTATCTTCATTGTTTATGTCTGTGCATTATGCCAAAACAAAGCTTCGATGCCTCTCTATTCAATAAAATTAAATGCGTAGCCAATTTCATTGTTTAGCATCTTTGCCAAAATTGCAAGGAGATCCATAAAGAAATCCTCCTTAATGTTTTGCGCAAGTCTCATTTAAACTATGCAAAATTTCCAATACATCTAGAGACTTTTAAACAAATTAAAGTGCCTTGTCCATTGAATTTTCTACTGGAACATTTCGCAGGCCTTTGGCATTCCAACATTGACATTTATGCATTTGGAATCATGCACCACTCCACGCCAAATACCCTACGCAGGCAATGCCATATTGCAGTTTGCTTGATGTATTTTAATTATTGTTTGGTGCCTAATAGATTACGCAGACCATATTTTCACCAACCCCACTTTTTTTTATTTATGTTCACTTCATCTGACTATTTTGCAACTCTCTGTTGACTGATATCTGCATACTAATTGGTGAGTTTTTTATATTTTTCTCTCAAAAGTATTCCATATACTAAGCAATTTGGAAGTCACAACTTGATCATCAATTCCAGGTAAGACATGCTCCTGAGAAAATAACTTGACACTGGCTTGCAGATCTTCAACAAAAACTTTAATTGTAGCTCCATCCTTCTCAACATCTACAGAGGACAATCATAAAAGCAATGTATTTGATCCAAACAAAGATGTCAGTTTGTTGATGCTCTTCTCCAAATACTCATATTCATTTACATTATCAGGGTAAGTTTGGATAGAAGTAAAAGAAAAACTTTTCAACTTGTGAAGTATAATCTCAATCAAGTGATGCATCCCGATATCTAGGATTCACATCTTTACCAGGAACAAATAGCTCAAAAAAAAGCCTTTCAAATAGTGAGAAGATATTTATATTCTAATGACTTTACACCCTTTGTTATTTCCTCAATCCTTGCCAACAATTCGAGCTTTGAAATGCATCATGGTTACAAAGGTACACACCCAAAATTTAGAGAACCTATTCACTTGATATGGAGATCATCTAACATTGAGATACTAATCCACAAAGTTGACTCCTTGCAAAACCTCTCACAGTGCAAAATTTGAAATAAATATAAACCACAATATGACTAGCCTTTGCAAAAGTGTTTACTCATACTTTGAGACCCAACTCCTGATCCAAGTAATGCACTTACATGTAAGGAGATCAAATACAAAATTTATATCCTTAGAAAACCACCTAACAAAAAGGTATAACCCTCTGAAAACAATAATTTAGTAAAATTCATTCTATGTAGCATTGGCAATCTGCAAAAAACTCCTTTAGATTTGAATTCATAGCCTGATCAAATAAGACCCTCATAATGTGGCACCTTGAACATAAATTCACTTTCATATGTAGAATGAAAAACCTCAATTACCTTGTTCTAAAAGCAAACCTCTCAACTAATACAAATCTGCAAAATTAGCATCCTAACATTTTTTTGGTTTTTACCCAGTGAAAAAGTAGAAACTGAATTTGGAATCTGCATGGAGAAGTAATCAACCAAATTGGTTAAAGTTTGGGAATCTTCAGATGAATTCAATCCTAGGTCTATAATGAAGATCAACTTTCAATTATGTCTGACCTCAAACCGGATGCAAATAGGTAAACTACAAAGTATGCCATTTAATTCTGAATTCTGTATTTTTAGTGAAACTTCAATAAATCAGAAATGGAAAGGCTCTGGCAAAGTGAATAACTGGATTGGCAAGAATCTATAAATCCTCAGGTAAGTACACTCTTATGTTTTAAATATGAGGGAAAACTCAATTATCCAAAAATTTCAACCGGGTGCATATTTTCAAGACCTCAAAGTGGACAACTTAGCAATTCTGCACTTGAATACTCAGGAAATCAAAATTATTCACCAACAGAATGGTTCTAAAAAACTTATCATCTGATTTCATAGGGATCTGCAAACTGGAAATATTGGTTCATTGTCATGCTTACAATACCTGGGAACACACCATGATGTCATACCTATCCATTTGATCAAAGATGCAGGCCTTCAAAATAAGGCATTCAGAAATCTGCATTCAACAACTTTGGGAAACTTCAACAAAGTGCCAATAGAATCAGACTGGAAAATTGCTCAAATGGATTCATCATGATCTGGAAAATATAAAATATGAAGTATGTGACCACTAGAACATAATAGAAAAGGAAATTTCTCAATTGAATCAACTGGTCAAAAGTTATAACCTGTTAAACTGGGCTATTCAGATTTTCTGAGCAGAACAAAGATGCAAACAGTTCTGAGCAACCAACTTTGGGGAATATGGAAACTTATCAAATGGATCGATAATGACTTGAGATCTAAAACATAAGCTCTTTGATATTCATGTAACACTTTCCCAAATGCAGTGACTTATGAAACTCAATAGGGAGCAAGATAATCAGAAGCAAAGTAGGCCCCGGACAATAAAATGACACTTTAGCAAAATGCAGATTTAGGTGACCCCCTCAAAATGACTTCTCCCTAAACATGTCAGTTTTGAAATTCAGGAGTTGGAACCCACTATATATGTGAAATGAAAGGCACTGAACCTTCTTTCCAATTGGACCTTGTGAAAACCATCCGGGTACCCTTACAAGCATTCTAACTGAGTCTTCTCACACAAATTTTCAAGGGTACTCACTTTGCTTATTTAAAAATTTTAACATGGTCACTCCAAATTTGTTCCAAATTTGAGAGGAACAACAAAAAGAACGAAGTGACTTTAGGAAAACCAACAGCCTCCAACAAACCAATTTCAATGATTTTTCCTGAGATAGTCTCGGCTTTGGCATTTCCAACTGTGTGAACAATCTCTGCAATGTTTTCATTGACAAGAACCGTATCTCTCATCTCTGGTAAACAACTACTTATAGGAGAAAACTTGTTCTCCTTTACAAATCTAGCCTGTATGGCTGACTTACTATAACTACCCATGATAATTCCTAGCACTACTAATTTGGGAAAAAGATATGAAACAATGGAAATTGTCTTTCCTACAGCATGCAATTCTTAAAAACCAGAAAGGGAAAATGAGAGAAAATACTTTGAGACTCACCAATGCCAACACTTCTGCTTGCAGAGAAAAACCTTCAAAGATCTTCAGTCCCATCTAGATTTTCAACAGAAGGTGAAAATAGAAATGGCAAAGAAGGGAAATCTTGATACATACATTTAAATCGCCTCCTTTTAGTAATTATGATTACTTGCTATGAATCAATGATTCCCGCCATCAATAGCTGGCAACATCCCATCACATTTCCTTCTTACTCAGGTAAACTATAATTTTAGTTGAGTTGATGTCACTCCCCATCTTTTCAGAAATCAATTTCATTAATGCGAGTGAACTTTGGCGCGTGTCGAGTGTGTCCGATCATTATTGCATTTCTGAATCTTGAACCTTGAACTATGATGCGCAAAGTTCAAAGTTTGAGATCTCGCATGCCTTTAGCCATGACTTGACAAAGGTAATAAATATGAGGAACTAACATATGAAATGTGAGGGGAAAATGAATTATGAACACAAAAATTTCTGGTTCAAGAATCAAGATCTTAAAAATTGTGACGCCGAGACAGAAAAAGACACAGGCTAAAGAAGAAATGACAAATGAGAAAAGGGAAGTTGAACTTTGAACTTTGAACTGTGAGTTCAAGGTTCAAGGTTCAATATTAAGTTACACATCTGATGTGGGTTGAAAAACTTACCAACTAAAGATATGAGCATGGACTTGTATAGAGGGAAATGGGAAATTGAACTTTGAACTTTAAGCTACCGAGTTCAAGGTGCAAGGTTCAACATGCAAACAAACATTTTACATGCTGCTAAAAAAATAAAAAATTTAATCAACAGCTTTTTGACCTACAACAGGTGGATCCAACTAGGGATAGGACCATGAGGAATGAAACAATGAACTCAAAAAGTCTCTAGTTCTGCATAAAACTAAGCCTACAAGAAAGAAAAAACTAACCTAAGACACAACAAAACAATATGTACATGAAAGATTGGCAACTTACAGCTCATAAAGCTTGAGATATTTCCCATTAAAGGATAAGGGCATTTTTGTTCCATTAGCATACTTCAATCTAAAAGAGTTAGGGCTGAGTTCTTGGCTAATTTCAAAGGGCCCTTTCCATAATGACTCGAACTTGTTGTGTGCTCCCCGGGGTTCTCTCCTATTGTCCCACATCAAAACTTTATCTCCTGTCATGAACTTCCTGGGTCGAGCTCTTCTATCAAAGATATTTTTCACCCTAGATTGGTGATTAGTGATGTGATCTACAATATTCTCCCATTCTTCTTCAACTTTTTACAAATACATGATCCCTTTTTCTAGACCATTTTGGAAATACTAGTTTTCAATCACCTTTTGTAGCTTAGCAGTAGCTAGTTCTAATGGGAGAGAAAGCTGAGCTTCTATACCATATACTAGTTCAAAAGGTGATATTCCTATGGATCTCTTTGTTGAAGTGCGCTAATCTATCCAAAGTGCTTCGTGCAACTTCTTGTGCCAATCTCTGGCATTGTCATCAGCTAACTTTTTCATTATAGAGATCAAATTCTTGTTAGTTTATTTGGCCTGACCGTTGCCCTGAGGAAAGTAGTCGGATGAGTTTGACAATTGAATTCCATTATCATAATAGAAAAGATGCATTTCAAAAGAGGATAATTTTCGCATGTTGTCAGCCACTATCTTTGCCAGAACTCCAAATCTTACCAAAATATTTTCTTTCAGGAAAGAACAGACTATTTCTAAAGTGGTTTTTCTTACGAGAATGGCTTCTGCCCACTTGGTAAAGTAGTCTATTGTGGTCAGAATATGAGTATGAACTACACTTGAAGGAGTATTTATATGTTCTATGAAGTCTATTCCCCATTTCTTAAATGGTTCTTCAATGACCATAGGCCTTAATGGTAAGGCTGCCAGATGAGGTTTTCTAGAGAAAAGTTTACATTTTTTGCACTGTGCTACTCACTTGTAAGCATCCTTGAACATCCCAGGCCAATAGTAATAGTTCCTCAATATTTTGAACGCTATTACTAAGGATGAGAAGTGCCCTCCACAAGCTTCATTATGAAAGGATTAAAGCAATTTCTTTTGTTTATCTTCATCAACGCACTGGAGGAACATCCCATCTAAGCCTCATTTGTATAATACATCATAAAAAATAACATACTTTACTGGTTTTAATTTCAAATTAATTTTTTCTTTTGCAGTGAGGTGATCTAGACATTATCCATACATTAAATAAAAGGCCACATTTGAGAACCATACATCTTTCAATCCAGTAAACAGAGACAAGGGAATGTTATCTTAATTCATCATCATTTTCCGCAATCAACCTGCAAAGTCCTTAACCCCTTACTAATTTGGTAGGTTTGATTTTTAAATCAAACTTTTTCACTTTTGCTACCCATGTTGCTCTGTTATTCATAGACACCTCCTTCTGATTTAAAATACTCTTGACAGAAAAATTCAGTACGTAGATTGTAGAGTGCAAATGAAAGATGTAGTATCAAAACTACTTGACAGCTTTCACCACTGCAAAAGCTTGCTTTTCTATGGGAGAATAATTTAACTTGTGATTCTTCAATGACACACTCATGAAGGAAATGTTGACATCTTCACCTGCTTCATTTTCCTGCAATAGGATGCTAGACATGGTATGTTCTAAGGCATAACAGTGTATTACAAAATCTTTGCGGAAATTCGGGTGAGCCAGCACTAGAGATTGAGAAATCAACTTCTTTACTTCAACAAAATATTTGTTGGCCTCTTCAGAC
This sequence comes from Thuja plicata, assembly GCA_018584345.1. NCBI lineage: Eukaryota > Viridiplantae > Streptophyta > Pinopsida > Cupressales > Cupressaceae > Thuja > Thuja plicata. Next base: position 1,428,493 of record MU226065.1, on the reverse strand, counting down.
CATTTGAAGCTTTGTTTTTCACTTAACAGGTTTACCATAGGCCTAGTTATTTCTGAGAATTCAGGTACAAATCTTCTCAAGAATTTAATTTGCCCAAAGAAATATCTTATTCCATTCCTGTTAGAGGGAAAACACAATTTTTGTATTGCTCAGACCCTTTCAGGGTTGATTTTAATTCCTTCTCTCGAGACTATATGACCCAATAACTTTCCCTTTGTCACACAGAAGACAAATTTCTTGGGATTTAGTGATATCCCTTGATTTCTACACTCTTGCAGAATGAGCTTCAAATATTTTGCATGTTACTTCCTCTTACGAGAGAAAAAAGTCAATTCATCAAGGTATACTACAATTATCTTTTTCAGCAGGTGACCAAAAGAGGAATTCATGGCACGCTAAAAGGTGGCTCCTGCATTAATCAAGCCAAATAGCATTCAACTATATGTGAATGTACCCCAAGGAGTAGTAAATGCTATTTTATGTCGATCGCTAGGGTTTACACTAATTTGGTTATAACCTGAAAAACCATCTAGCATTGACATTATTTCATAACCTGCAACTATCTGCAAAATTTGATCCATGTTGGGAAGAGAATAGTTATCTTTCAGACTGGCCTGGTTCAAGTTTCTGAAATCTACACAAATTTTTATTTTGCCATTTTTCTTGCGAACTGGTACTATGTTCACGACCCAAGTTGAATGGTGAATTTGGTAGATTATTCTGGCACTTAGCATTTTGTCCACTTCTCTAAAAATGGCTTCAGAGACCCTAGGGTTATAGTTCCTTAGTTTTTTCCTAAAAGGCTTGGCGCCAGGTTTCAATGGGATGTGATGTTGAAACTGTCTATTTTTGAAATCTTTCAAGTCTTCATATGACCAGGCAAACACATCTTTGAACTCTTTCAATAAATTTGTGAACATATATTTTTCTTCTAGATTATAACAAGTGCCTAGATTCACATATCTGGGATTTTCATCACTGCCTATATTTATTTTCTCAAAATCACCAGATTGCTTATCATTGGTCTATTTAGTTTGACTGATAAAACAATCACCATGGTCAAATAGGCTCTCCATTGTTACGAGGCCCTTAGGGATATGGTTTCCCTCTAATTGCACAATATCTACCCTTTTGTTCACCTGTTCATCTACACAAAACTCCTGACACTTGAATTCTGAACCTTCAAAAAAAACTAAGGAGAATTTTTCAATACCCTGTACGAATGTCAACACATGCGCATTGTCACTGAACACTTGCCAAGAATTAGCATTATCAGGGACGCTAGGTTGATGGACCAATTCAATAGTGTAATGGCTATCATCAAAATTAGGATGAGGGATTAATAAGGCTGCAGAGCCAGCTAAGACGTCTACCCTTGAATTCAGTTCTTCAGGCACTGCTTCTATTGAAAATGCGTCAAAACCCTCGATCTCATCCCAAACCCTATTTCTGTAATGCTTCATTCTCTCATTCCTAACTGCATATATTCCCCTTACTTGTTTCACAATCAACTCAACATCTCCCCTAGCCTTCAAAATTCTAATACTCTTCTTTTTTCCTCCTGAATACTGAGCAACAATGCTTTGTATTTAGCCATGTTATTGGTATTTTCAAATTCCAATTTAAAAGAAAATGACAAATTTTCTTCAAAAGGTGATATCAACACCACTCCTGCACTGGAAATAGAGGATGAACAACTCCCATCAAACTTGAGGGTCTAGATTCCTTCATTTCTATGGGTTTCTATCTCTGTAACATCTTCTTCAGGAAAAATCACATAGTTAGTGAAATCTGTTTCTTGGTATAATATCTGGGCTTTGGGATCTTCAGATGGGAAAATAGTATATTTTGACTTGGTCTCAAGTTGTAAAATTACCTTTTGATTGCCAATAGGAATTATTTCTTGTGACCAATCTAATTTAATTTCTCCTCCTAAATCCCAGAAAAAGGTTTAACTTAAGAGAATACCATAGCTAGTAGGTATGTCAGCAACAAGAATGGTTAACTTTAGCCTTTTATTGGGGTAGGCGGCTAACGAAACTTGAGCATCTTTGATTTGACCAAGTAATGGGACTTGTTTAGAATCCATCAAGTAACATTTGCCAAAGGTCTTTGTTAAGGGAAAATCTAGGGCTTTGGCTATAGATGAAGGCATTATATTGTCTAACGCCCCTGAGTCTATGATGCAGTTACTAATTTTATGACCATGCATGAACAGAGATACATAGAAAGGTTCTGGCTTACCTAAAAATTGAGCAGGTTCTGAGGATTCTTGACTAAGGATAGGTTAAACATTTTTAGGGGAAATTGAATTCTGATTTACAGGAGTTTCCTAAGTAGATACGGTATTTGTTTTATTTGCTACAACTTTAGGAGATGATCCTCTTACAACATCCACTAATTTTTCCAATTCATTGGGATTTAACTTCAAATATTCAACAGGAGAAATCTGAATTTTGGAATATTTACAAAAATCAACAAAATCAAAGGAAGAATTAGGGTCTAATTTTTTTAGAGTCTTTACCTCTGGTCCTGTCTTTTCGTCCACTTTTGAGCTACTACTTAGGTTCATATGCTCCTTTTCTCTTTTATTTTGAAATGGATGTGAGACGTGATTGGTACCTTTGCTACCTTGTTGACCCCTGGTGAGCACATAACAAGAAGGTTCCTCCAGAGTAATTAAAATGTCACCACCATGATCTGAATCAGACTCATATTCTAGGTAGTAACTTACAGAGTCACCAGGTCCTCTAGAGTTTTCTTCATTAGCAGGGATCTCTTTGATAGTCTCTTTGTTAGCCTCTAACTGCCTATATCGCACCATTTTAGGACATGTGTCCCCATCGTGCTCATCTTTTAAATGAAAGATACACATATTACTCTTTGCAAGGGGAGGCTCAATTTGTAGTCTTTCCTAAATCGGTAAGGTATTTGATGATTTCCCATAATTTCCTGTCCCCTGACTTGGATATCTACGAGGAATATCTTGGTATGGAGTAGGAGTGGATTTTTGCATTTGTCTCTTTAGGTTAATCATATCATTAACTAATCTTTGTACTTTTTTTTTTAGAGCTAAATTTCTGGTTTTTGATTGTGTGTGTTTTTAAGCATCAACATTTCAAATCACACTCCGTGATGCATCATTAGGATGAGTAGAGAGAAATAAGGAAAAATAATAAGATGCAGACTAGGCCTCACTCAAAGGATAAAAGAAGGGCTGGGGTGAGAAAGAAGGCACGGTAAATAAGGGGAAGAAAAATAAATGACTACCAAGGGTAAAAAAGAGAAAATAAAACAATAATAATAATAATAATAATAATAATAATAATAATAATAATAATAATAATAACAACAAAGAAAACAAATTAAAAGCGCAAAAACACACTAAAGAAGGACTGAAAAGAAAAAGAAGCGATAAAAAGACAGAAAAAAGAAGAACCAAAAAATAAAGACATAAATAAATATGTGTGTGTGTGTGTGTGTGTGTGTGTGTGTGTGTGTGTACACACACACACACACACAAAGACACACACACACACACACACACACACACATGTATCTACATATTACATACACACATGTATATACATATTATATACATATGTATATATATACACATACATACAACCACACACACATATATACATAATATATACATATTATATACATCTTTGTACAACTGGATCACTAGAGCCAGAAGTAGAGGCTTAATTTGTTGATGTTTGTACATCTCTTCTCCACTTTCCCGCCATTATGAGGCCATCTTCAAGTTCTACTGCAAGGTTTTGGGCTGTAGCTATATTAGCCACCCTATCTCTCCTCAATTGATAGCTTATGTTAGGAGGCATTTCATTGACAAAGAATCCCTTTTGGTTTTCACCATTCGGTCTTTTAGCATTGGGAATCTGATATAAAATTTTGTTGAATTTGCCCATGAATTCCCTCATAGGTTCCTGCATCTCTTTCTTCAATTGGGACAATTGAAGTAAGAGGGAATGTTCATCTTCGGCAGATTTGAAATGAGATTCAAAGGCTATTTTCATTGAGTTCTAATCAATAATATGACCATTCGGAAAATGGTAAAACCAATCAACAGTAGATTCAGCCAGGGTTTGTACAAATAACCTAATTGCAACATCTTCATGTTGGGCAGCTAAAATCCCACAAGCAGTATTGAAAGTGTTCAAATGGTCATCTACAGAAACTTTACCATTGCCATAGAATTTAGGTAATACATCTCTAGCCCCTTTTGGCAAGGGATGGTTTCCTCCTACATTTAGAGGACCTATTGTCGCTCTCCAAGGCTAGGCCATGATTGAAGTCAGGAAGATGGTTACAATGGGGGGAATTTGAGTACCAGACAATATTAAAGTCTGCCAATTGGATTGAATTGAAGATGCTTCAGAGGAAACTTTAGGGGGAGAGGAAGGCCTACTTTTTTCTTTCTTCTTAGGGGTAAAGGTAATAGGAAAAAATGTTTTTTGCAAATCTTGATAAAACTTATCAAAGATACCTTCTCTCCTCTGGGATCTGGTATAAGGACAAGAATCTAGGTTTAAGGTCCTTGTGGGTCTTGAGATTCTCTGTCCACCACTGTAGCTTCTTGTGCTATAGGAAGTCCTCTCAACCACTCCCCATTATCTTCTTCCTTCTCTATCACCAATGGAACCTACTGATATTGCTGATCACTTTCCCTTACATTCGGGGCCAAAACAACTAAATCAGAAATATGTCTTCTTGAGTATCTAAAAAGTGTAAGTCAGGTTCAAGGACAGGGGGAATTTATTCTTCACCAGGTATGCCATCAATAGGAAATACCATGATCTTCTTTCACTTGGAAACAAAAATGCATACTGATATTTTTAAACACGGTCCCCAGCGGAGTCACCAAAAATTTGTTAGTGAATTTTTTTTTCCTTCTTGCAGTATAACTATCAAAGACTCTTAAAACCCAAATAAAAAAGGAAAGAAATGCACTAACAATTGAGTGAGTCACTCACAACCACACTCTCTGCATTCAAAGGTGTAGCTACCTTAAAGAAGAATAATTTTCAATAAAACCTTTTATTTAGAAAAATCCTATTTTGATGTATACTTTTGACCAGAAAGCACAAAAGGATGTAATTCATATCACCATGGATAACTGATTAACTATTCTGATATTTCAAAGATCAATAAGATATACGAGCCAACTGACTTGAACCTTAATAAAAAAAATAACAAAGAAAGGCAGATTCATAAGGATAATAAATCTTGAAATATTACTGACTAAATCCAAAATACATTTTGACAGATCGTAATAGCATGTTCATTCAACTCAAACTGAAATTAAAAAAAACCATGCATTCCAATAGACCAACTGATCCACCAAAAAAAATGATAAAATCTGCTTCTATTACCAACTGATAATAGATATTCATATATTTGAAAATACCCAGTATCATCACCATAGGAAGAACTTAAAAATGGAAGAGATAATAAAATTCAGTTTCTTTTCCAGAGAACCGACCCTTCCTTGGTCATCCAAAATACCATATATAGCCACACAGGGCTTAATTCAGTTTTTAAAACTAACTGTCTCAAAAATAGTAGGAATTTTAGAAACAAACTAAAATAGAAAAATACTTAAGAAACTAATTATCCGAGTGGTCTACTATAGCTCTAGCATTGGTGTTCATGGAATTCTTCATTGTTTTCCATTCTTCAAACGCCATGGAGAAATTCTCTCTCAGTTTTTGGTTTGGTTTGGCAACTGCTTCAAACCTTTGTAGCCAAACCTCTTTGAAGTTCTGCATCTGTTGGGTGTTTTTTGCAATCACCTTCATATGTTCATTGCCATAGACCACCGTTGATTCCACATGAGCTAGGATCGAATGATCAGTCATCCTAATCTCTTTGGCAGCTTTCAAGTTTTTTAACTTTTTATGGAAGTAGGGCAGCACCTTAGACATTTCACCACTGGTTTCATTCTCTAGGTTGATGATCTTCCTTGTACATTTATTTTGTGCTAGTAAGGTGTCTCTTGGGTTGGTCTGGGCTTCAATTATCTAAGATGACTCTTCTATCGCCTATTCATATAATGAACTTTCCCATTCCAAATTCACTTTGACTATGAATAGTGAATTTTTGTCCATTACAGGCATTGCCTTTTTAGAAATAAACTTATTTATACTATAGGTATAAATGTTCTCCATATTATGCATCTCAATTTCTAATTCCCCCTTTTTCTTTTTCCACAACTCCACATCATTTTCTACTATATTTAGTAATTATTCAGCTTTTGTCATCACATTATCAAAATCACTAGGAAACCTAGTAATTTCTTCATTTACCTTATCCATCCATTTGAAGAAGGTTGTTGATATTGATATGTCCTTGTGTACCTAGTCTAGGAATTTCTAAATTTTAGGGGACTTTACATCCAAATCAAAAGGGACCATTGTCAGTGTTTGAGGCAGAGGATTATGAAGCTGCTGAATATACTTGGCCATTTCACAAAGGGCCTGCTTCAATTTGATCTTATCCTCAGCCTCCTTTTTCACTTGGTGATTGATTTTCTTATTGGCTGAATTAAGGATTTTTAAGTCAATGGCCCTGGTGGACATGCCCAAATCTATCTTTTCTACATGGAAATCAATTTCTGTAACCTCATCACTGGTTTTATCTAAGTTTGGTTTACATATCTCTGCCATCTAGTGTCCTATCTTAGTATTCACATCGACCATGGCTTCTACCTTTGGCTTCTTACCTCTTGGGGTTTTGCCAAGATATTTGCTAACCAGATCTCCGACAGGAGATGATATTGGAACAATGCTCCTTTTCTTATTAACTGAAAGCTCCAGCCAGTTGGGACTCTTTGGTGTAGGAGCATTAGTGGAAGGGGTTGATACTGACAAGTTTTGGTGGTCTTCCCCTGCTGTTTGAATCTTTGGAGGGCTTGCTAGACTCTTATCCATTTTAACCTTTTTCTTAGGCTATTTTCCACGCTCTTCCTATTCAGAGTCAATTGTAATGCAGGGGATCGATTCTACCTTTTCTTTCCTTTTTCTCCTAGTTCTTGTAATCCTCAGGGATTGTATAGGGATTGTTTCTCCCCTTTCAGTATGATCTTCAATTCCGGTTTTGGATTCACCTGCAGAAATAAATTCCTCATTTTCATTAGTAATAGTGGGAGAAGTGGTGAGTTTTGGAATTATTATACTCTTCCTAGGTACCAAGACAAGGATTTCCTGTTTCTTTTTCTTGCTTACTTCTTTCAACCACTTGTCTATTCTTTTGAACACATTTTTAGAAATATCATTCAAATCATCTACCTCCTCTCTTCCCCAATCTATTTGCCTGGCCACTACTTTGTTATTTTATTTTATACATTCAGCTTCTATCACATCCTCTTCTATATCGGTACCAAGCCCTTTAATTTTAAAAAGCATTCATAGGGTAATAATCTGATCCAGTGAAAACCGGGAATGCATTATTTTTACAACCTCAAATTCATCAATACAATCATCCCAATAGTCTTCTAAACCTGGCTGATGTATGAAGGTGGCATCTATTTTGAAATGATTCGCCACAAATTTCTTGCTGTCGAAATAGCTGCGACTTTGATAATAAGGGAGATTGAATATTTTGAGTTCAGTATTAGGAGAAGACATACCATGTTTTAATCTAAGGCGATAGTGTCCCAAATCAATAGGAAAGAATGAACCCTCTCCTCTTTTAAGCTTGAATTTTAATCTAACCTGAATAATTTTCCTGCATATTTCTAGTAGAATGTACTTATCTAGACAATAGCGCGGGAGCTTCACAAGTTCACCACTAAAGCCTCCTACCCTTAAATAAATGAAGGTGGGGAATTAAAAAAAGAAACTACCATAAACGTTAATCAAATCCATAGCCTCTTCAAAAATTCTACAATTTATTCTTCCTCTCTGCTCAAAGACCATCTTGGCTATCAACATATCTTGCACCCTTCAAAAATTTCTTAGGTTATTCTCCTTCTCTAGATAAGAATGGTACTGATAGACCCTCCCAATTTCTACAGATGGCTAGAACATAGAACATATATGAGGACATGTAGAAATTAGAAGCTTCCGTAGATTGGGAAAACCCCTCATCTAGCTTTGCCGCTATTACTTCTGCCTAGTCAACATATTTTCCATCAGTTGGAATGGTTTGAATGATGATATACATCCAATCCTCCCACATTATGTCGTTAGGTTTCCCCCTCAATCTGTTCAACATGACAACAATATCTCTCACCTCTCTTACCAAATGGTCCTTTTTTAGAGGCTTGGGAAGTATGGAACCTCCTCTTTCAGCTTTGGATAACCAGTCTCTAGCTATGTTATTACTATAATTCTTGAAATTGTCAAGAAAATCTTCTTTAGCTTTCTCGAAATAGCAGGTGACGTAAGTCTCTGCAGGGGGAATTCTTAGGGCCGCCATTATTTTTTTTTAGTTCACAAACACTAATATTTCTCCAAAAGGAAGGATGATACATTTATTTACCCTGTCATACCTATTTCTACACTCCATCACCAATTTAGAGCACGGAGTCACTTTAGGAAAACCAGCAGCCTCCAACAAACTGCTTTCAACAATTTCTAACTCTGTGAACAATTTCTGCAATGTCGTCATTGACAAGAACCGTATCTCTCATCTCTGGTAAATAGCTTCTTATAGGAGAAAAATTGTTCTCCTTTACAAATCTGGCCTGTAGGGCCGACTTACTAGAACTACCCATGATAATTCCTAGCACTACTGATTCAGGAAAAAGATACGAAATAATGGAAATTTCCTTTCATACAACATGCAATTCTTAAAAACTAGAAAGGGAAAATGAGAGAAAATACTTTGAGACTCACCGATGCCAACACTTTCGCTTGCAGAGAAAAACCTTCAAAGATCTTCAGTCCCGTCTAGCTTTCCAACAAAAGGTGAAAACAGAAATGGCAAAGAAGGGAAAGCTTGATACATACATTTAAATCACCTCCTTTTAGTAATTATGATTACTTGCTGTGAATCAATGATTCCCACCATCAATAGCTGGCCACGTCCCATCGTATTTCCTTCTTACTCGGGCAAACTATACTTTTAGTTGAGTTTTATGTCACTCCCCATCTTTTCAGAAATCAATTTCATTAATGCGTGTGAACTTTGGCACATACCGAGTGTGTTCGATCATTATTGCATTTATGAATCTTGAACCTTGAATTGTGATGCGCAAAGTTCAAAGTTTGAGATCAGGCATGCCTTTAGCCATGACTTGACAAAGGTAATAAATATGACAAACTAACGTATGACATGTGAGAAGAAAATGAATTATGAACACAAAAAGTTATGGTTCAAGATTCAAGATCTTAAAAATCATGATGCCAAGATAGAAAAAGATGTAGGCTAAAGAAGAAATGACAAATGAGAAAAGGGAAGTTGAACTTTGAACTTTGAACTGTAAATTCAAGGTTCAAGGTTTAATATTACATTACACATCTGACGCGGGTTGAAAAACTTACCGACTAAAGAGATGAGCGCGGACTTGTATATAGGGAAATGGGAAATTGAACTTTGAACTTTGAACTACCGAGTTCAAGGTTCAAGGTTCAATAGGCAACCAGACATTTTACTTGCTGATAAAAAAAAAAAAATCTAATCAGCGGCTTTTTGACCTGCAACACAGTGATAAGGGTTTATGGATTCAGGGGAACCCCCAATGTGCTTCCCTACAGAGTCCCTCTGAAGATTGGAATAGTAGAGATTATAAGACAATTGGGTGGATTACAGGAAGAATCCCTAACAGGAAAAATGAAGGGAAGCATTTTCCCTACGCTCACCAAAGCCCATCATTTCATCATAGTAAAGGGTGGGTGGACATAGTTTGATAAGTAATTTGAACCTTACCACTTAGCAACATCTTTATACAGGTGTGCAGACAATGAAGATTATATAATGGGCATGTTCATAAAGAGAACCAAGAGCTTGACATTAGAGCACCAGTTTAATTTCCTTGAGGATATTATTGGAAATGTTTTTAATGTAGGTGACAGGGAGGTCAAGAAAGAGAAATGGTTGGTGTACAAGAAGTCTGTGGATTTTGAACACAATTTTGATAAATCTTATGATCCATTGAAGGAATTTTTCCCTTGGGCCAAGAAGATTGAGTCCCTAATGACTTTATTCGAGGGAATCATGCAGAACCTCAGTGAGAAGAAATAGAGGATAATAGAAGCTCAGATAGAAAAGGCTCAAGCCATCTTGAGAAAAATTTCACAAGGAAGAGTAGTCCCACCAGGGAGTTATGTGGTGTACAAGAGAAGAGGATACAACACTATATTGCCTAGGATTGATAAAAAAATTGATCAGAAAGGAAAGAGACCATTCGATGCCAGTACCTAATCAATGCCATCCCCTAAAATGAAGAAGATAGAAGGAAAAGAACAATCACATAGTGAATTATACTCCCCTTCTTATTCTCCTCTGCACATGGATGATAAAAGTGTGGCAGAACAATTAGTAAAATTAGGAGATATAGGGCATGTCTTTATCATAGCCCAAGAATTGCAAGAAGGAGTACCTAAGGCTCCTAAGTAGCCAACATTGGATTTAACTATGGCTGAGTTTGCAGGAAAAGAATTGGATCCTATCACCAAGAAAGCCAGTGATGAATTCCTGGCTAATGACAAATTTCTAAAAACTAGAGCTTTTATTCAATTTCTGTGGAGAATTCATATTAATGAATTCAAGGAAGCATGTAAAAAGATGTTGGATGCTCATCCAGATAAGAGTAGAGATGAAATTGAAACAAAAATAAAAAAAAATATGATAGCCAAGTTTGGAGAGATTACCCCTGATGAGGGCAGAACACTAGTGCAAAAGGAAGGGGTCATTATTTTACCTCAGTGGGATCTTGCTAATGCAATCATTTTTGATACAGTAAGAAAAGAAGCTAAGCCAAGGAAAGATGGAGAGGCATCAATGGGTGTCAAATTTAGTGAAGATCATGCAACACTTGTGATGTGGTCCATAGAAAAAAAAGCAAGTAAAAGAGTTGGCAAAGAGGATCACTCTGAACATTCAGGTAATCTCTTAGTAAGAAGAGTTACAGAAACAAGGGGCTTTGGAAGAAGCAAATATGACTTTGGAAACTACCAATTTTTTAGTCAATTTAGCCAAGAAACTAGAAGATGAGCTTAGTAATTTGAATGAGAGGTTCAAAACAGTTTTGGGGGCTTATAACTAGGAAAAGGTGAAATCTTTAGAAAAGGATAAAAGAATTGCTTTCTTGGAAGGCAAACAATCTGGTCAATTCATCCCCCAAATAATTTGGACCCAATACCCATAGAAACCTTCTTCATCCAGCCCATTTGTGACTTACCCCCCATCCCCTGCACTAGTAAGCCCTACTACCCAAGAAATAATTGATGCTAAGAAAGCAGAGTTAGAGGCTAAAAAGAACAGGTTGATCACTAAATGATCAAGGTTGGAAGAAGAGGACAAAAAGGATCTTAAGGAATCCCCTGCATATAAATAAGATGAAGAATTGGTGAAGCAAAGGTGTTCTGATAAAATATACTTTAACCTCAAGAGGTGTGCCGGTGAAATCAATCTCACTAATCTCTATTTGATGGGAAAGAAGATTGTCAGCATAATAAACAAGCATGATGAAGATAAAGAGTGTTGGGGCTTGATAATTGACAGCTGGAAAGGGAAGAAAGCCCATGTAAAGTGATTCTACTCCATCTCAAAGGAGCAATATAATAATGACATCATCTTGACAAGAACTTACAAATGCCTTAAATTGATGACTGACTTGGACACCAAGAAGAATGTGGTCATCAAAAATATAGAGACCTTGAGAGGAGAATTCTCTAGAGATAGGTATGATATTTTCCCCAACATGTTTAAGAAGGATGGATACATAAAGAATGAAGTCTTGTGGCTAAGGAATTTTAATGAAGCATTACCCAATAGAACAAACAATATTATCACATTGGAAAACACAGGCTGGTTTGTATTAACCATTGACATTCTCAACAAGGCCAAGGCATTTTTTGAATCTTGGGAATCAGATATTGAGAAGGCCATTTTTGATTGGGAGGAGTTCAACAGCCAAAAGGATGAGGTTCTTAGCTTCAATTGGCTGAGTGATGAGGTGTTTACCACCTGGGTTAGCAAGTATGGTATAGTCACTCCAATAACAGAAAGTAGTAATGTAGGATTGATAGTGAGCACCAATGATGCCTAGCGGTTTGAACAAAGGAAAGTACAGTATTCTACATTAATGAAGATAAAAAATCCTAGATGATGAGTACCTAACAAATTCAACGTAGTTGCAAGCATTCAGGCAGTCATCAGACAAAATTTATGTAACTTGTAACAAAGAGTGGTTATTCTCTCCGCCTGATATTTTGTCCTATCTGAGAAGTATAAATTTTGTCCTATAGCTTAGTCATTTGAAGCTTGTTGCATCCTTATTTTATAAAAGGATTCCAATATGACTAAGGCTATATATAAATAGAAAGTTGTATTATATTGTAAAGGATGGTAAAAATTGAAATTGCAAAGTAGGCTTTTGAATGGTCTCTAGTTTTTCAAGTTTACAGTCAGTCTAAATGTATTGAAATTAGAAGGTTATTAATAAAATACAATGGAATTTACAGTCTCAAGTTGTTGATGTCTTGTTTCATTTTATTCATCTTTTGTATGTTTAATGTGTAAGGCATGTTAAATGTATCAGTTGCAAGGTAATTGTGTTTCTATTAGTAAGTTGTTCTCAAGGATGGTTTAAATCTTACTAATAGCTCTAGGGGGTCAGGGTTTGTGCAAGAATTTGATACAGGGATATGAGAGTGAGAGGATAGTCTGCAAGGGATATTATCTGAGATCTTGTTGTGTTAGATTAATTATCTTTGATGAATGTATGTTTTCATTGTGACTCTATGGCCCGAAGTTAGGCACTGGTCAAGTTATGAATACTAGTAATATCATCAACCAATCAAATATTGGAAATATTTACTTTCTGTTGTCAAGATATGTGGATGCTTAGCTAATTGTATTGAGAAGTACAATTTATTTTGATGATTCCTTAGAAAGAGAATCAATAGGTTAGCCTTCCTAGTTTTAAGAACTTAAAAATAAGGATCATGAATCCTTGATCCATTGCTAGATTTTAAGTCACTTACTGAATCTGAAAATAGGTACACCCACCTGAGTTTGTGGAGCTCAAAGTGAAGAGGGATTATATCTTTGTTAATTAGCCTTGTTCATGTATGAATCTAAATTGGGAATTAAGGGCTAGGCATTTATTGCTATTTTAATTTATTCTACAAGAAAAAGTGCTAACAAATTGGCGACTCTACTAGGGATTCTTGTAATGTTCTAAGAGTCATGTTCATGAAAGAGTTTGTCCTTGAAATATTTAGAATTAGTTTTTTTTTTCTCATAATCTTTAAAGCAAGTTTGTTCTGCTTATCTGTTGTGACACTGTTTGAAGGTCTTGGTCCTGAAAATGATATAGATCTTGTCTCAGATGGAATAACTGGTAATTGTAAAGCCTCTAATCTAGTCCCTTGTTTTTTTTTAAGATAAAATCCACTGGGTGGAAAAGATTTGCAGTAATACGGGCAGTGAAGAATCATTTTATTCAGGTTACTAGGTGAGGAATTATCAAGAAAATTTGTTTTCAAGTTTCATTTGGACTTATTTCTATAAAAGTAAACCTGAGTTAGGACAAGGCACTTGATCTTTATATATATTTGTCCTCTAAAAAGAGGTGGCCACTCTAACCTCTGTGTACTCCAGTGTTGCACATTAAACATTTTGAAAATATTTGTCTATTTTGAAAGATGAGTTGAAAAAGGAATACTAGATCATACTTCAGAGAAAATATTGAAATGAACGTTGGAGAGGAGCTCCATACACCTCAAAGTAAACAATGGTCCAAGAGAGGTACCTCCAAGCATGATTCCCAACATACCTCTAAGGGAAGGATGGAGACTCCCATTCCTGAAAGAAAATCATCTTCATCAAAAGATGCAGGACCCATGGGGCCAATTGATGCTTATAGAGCTGATGCCAATTCTGATCCCTTCAGGGACAAAGAATATACTAATATAGGTTTCTTTCCTATAGAAGAGACCTCTTCTGCTGAAACAACTTCATATGAATCTGATAAATTGCAAGATGAAATTATGGCTTTAAGAAGAAAAAAGAAAGAACAAGAAAAGGAAATAGCTAAAGCAGAAAATAAATGTGGACAAAAGATATATGACTTGCTAGTGGAAAGAGAAGATCTCTTAGTTGAGACTAGAAGGAATGATCTTAAGGATATAATCCTAAGTCAAGAGGTTAATGGTTTGAATCTAGAATTGTTTGGTAACCTTAATGATTTAAGGAACAAAGCCCCAAATAAAATATTGAATCCTGACAAGGATGAATTTGAGAAGAAAGGGCTTGTAATCAGACAATTGTTCCCATATGATATTGAGCATGATGTAAAGCTTAAGACAAATATGAAAAAGGTTCCCAACAAAGGAAAACAAAAGGCTATTGGTGTGACTATAGAGGAGCCTAAGAAAAACTTTACCATCCTTATAGGAGCATCCCAAGTTGATCTTGAATCGGAGAAGGCTAGAAAAGCCAAAGATGACTTGGCCAAGCAACTGGAGAAGTTAGAATTAGAAGTTTCTGCAGTAGACATGAGAATGAAAATAGCTTTTCTACATGCTACTACTAACACTTCTACATGCAACTCTATACCAGTTAATCATGTAACACAGCCACAAAATCCATATGTTGGCCCAATCCCAATTAATCAAGGGGGTGACCCTAAGGTGAAATTTTATGGTTTGAATTCAAATGTTTATAACTCTGGCCCAAATGCAAGTCCTCAGCCTGGTGGTCCTGGCCCAAACATTAAAGTTACCAATCCTAAGCAAAGTGTTCCCCCACCCATTCAAAACCAAGGAGGAGCTACTGGACCAAGTGGTGATAATGTGCATGGAAATTTTCAAAGTAGGCTTGTCCATATGAACAGATATAGAGCTCTCTTCTTTGAAGGCATTCCTGATCACCCTAATGTGATCCCCAATGAGGTAAGAGATAAAATCCCCAAGTTCACTGGAAATAATGTGGTAAATTGTGAAGAGAATCTAAAAGAATTTTGTGATAAGATAAGTGACTTTGAGATTGAAAATGAAGATTTTATTATGAAGCTTTTTGTTCAGTCATTAACATAAGATGCTAGGGATTGGTTCAGAAATTTTCCTAATGATAGTATTGCCTCTTGGGGTGAATTTGTAAAGTCTTTTAGGGAGCAGTATAGAGAGCATGTTAATTCTAGATACATGTTAAATGAATTCAATAATATTAAGAAGTTCCCAAATGAGAGCATGGCTGATTTTAACAGTAGATTTCAAAAGGCCATGAACAAACTATTCCAAGTCTTAAGATTAGATGAGGAAGTATATCTTACCACTTATATTAATGCTGATGATGGAAAAATGTCCTATCTTCTCAGAGATAAGAACCTAACTACCTTGAGGTATTATTATAAAATAGCCATTGACATTGAGAGTAATAGGAGAGCATCAGGGAAATTGGGGAAGAGGGAAGACAATAAACTGTGGAAAGAGAAGGGACCAGCCAATAAAAGTTTCAAAGAAGATGATACAGTAGATAAATTGGTGAGTGCAGTAAAAGACCTTGCTACCAAAATGGATTAAAATGATAGAGGAGGATATTGTGATAATAAATACACTAACCATATATTTGACAAATAGCCTAACCTGAGAGATAACCCTTACAAGATAAATTGGAATAATGGAAAACTAGTCCCTGATGGACAAGATAACCCAAAGGCCAAGGAAACCCCAAATCCCCTAAAAAGGAATAGTGCCAACTATGTTGAGAGCACTCCCTAGTGTGATGCTTGCAATATTCCAAACTCTTCCTATCAATTTGTAATAGCCCAGGCCCTATTTGATCAAACAAAAGAGAGAGAACAAGAAGGCCCTGCTATCAATATGTTTATAGTGAAGAAACCATACCCATGGTTCTCTGATACTGGATCATTTTCTGATAGTTTTCTTATAGAGGATAAGTCTTGTTCTGAACATCAATTAAAAAATCCACCCTATCAAAGTAATCAGGATGAAAATGTTTCACACGCAACTATAAATATAGTGGGGAATGATAACTCACAGTCTCATTTTAGAATTCCCACTGATGAAGAAAAGAGGTCCTTGACTGTTGCAGCAATTAACCAAGCAAGAAATTCATACAACCTGAGAAATAGAATAGTGCCACCAATTGAAGGCAAGACCACCCCTGTCTATGTCAAAAAGGGTTCCCCTCGAGTTACTTAGGACTTCAATGTCAAGAAAAATAAAGATGAAAACCATGAAAAACAAGTAGGGCCTTCTTTTGATCCTGATGGAGGGGAAAAAGCAATAGAGGAATTAATACCCAATGATAAATCCAAGAAAGTGAAAAGGATGAATGATATGTCCTCGGAATTGCCCCTTTTTGACATGAAACATGCTTTGACCTAAATGAAAGTCTCAGTCCCCCTCATGGAAATGCTAAAAATAAGCGAGAACAAGGAAGTTTCTCTAGCACTTTCAAAAGGGATAGATGACTTATATTCTCCCAACCAAGAGAAAATACCTTTGACAGCAAGTGATGGTAGAATAAATTGTCCACAAGAGAAAGGAAAAGAAAAGGGCAAAGAATTTTCTAATATCTGCATTGGAAACATTATCACACAAGAACCATTATCTGTTGACCCATTCTATGTTACCTTAATGATAAATAGTTTCTTGGTGAAAAATTGCATGATTGATTCTAGAGTTGCAACAAATGTGATGTCTCATCATGTCATAAAGGAATTGGGCCTCCAGGTCACTACATCTACTGGAATTTGTTATGTCATGGATAATAGGGATGTTCCTATGATAGGAATATTGAAAGATATTGAGGTGAAAATTTATGCTTTCCCTGAGGCAACTTACAGAATGGATATAGTGGTAGTGGACACTAAACCATATTATGGTATGCTTTTGTCAAGGTAGTGAGCAGCAATATTAGGTGGAAAAATGCAGTTAGATTTGTCCTATGCAACTATCCCTATAAAAAGGCATGAGGTCAAGTTGTACAGAGAACCCTGGCCATCTGTCATGGTGGAGGTGGTTCTACCTGATCAATTGAATTGTTGTGTAAATGTTGATATGGATAATTTTATTGTGAAAGAAATTAAGCCCCAATTAAAAAACACTGACCCAATTGTGGATGAATTTTTGTTGCAACAAAATGGACTATGAAAAATGTACTTTGATGGAGGATGCTCAAAGGAAGGATCTGGATCAAGAGTTTTGTTTATTTCCCCATCAGGTACTACTTTCAAGTATTCTCTTCTCTTAGCCTTTCATTGTACAAACAATACTGCTAAATATGAGGCTCTAATATTGGGAATAGATATTTCTATTAAACATGGTATTAAGTGTCTAAAAATACATGGAGATTCCCAGCTAATCATAGCTCAGATAAGAGGACAATATGCTGGCAAAGATGAAAGGTTAAAATTGTATAAATATGCACTCTGGGACAAGATAGAGTTTTTTTATGCTTTCAACATCCTTTGGGTAGAAAGGTCTAACAATATAATGGCAAATTTTCTTGAAAATGTTTCCCTTAAGAACAATGATGTTACTCTTACTGGTATATCTCTGGTAGAACTAAAAAATAGGCCTGCAGTCCCTGACAATGTTCATAATTGGCAAGTATTTGAGGATGATGATGATATCCTTAGGTTTAATCAATGTGTGGATCAGTATGATGGTCAAGAAATTGACTGTGAGTCTCTCGTAGTAGTTGTTGATGGTGAAGAGTATGTTTTTGATTAGGAGGTCATTTAGTTGTCAACTAATCATATTCCTAAAGGGTTAGTTGAATTGGAAGGCCTGTTTAATATAAATGACAATTACATGGCATAGAAATCTAATGTTGCCTTGGAAGATTTGGAAGAGGTCAATTTGGGATCTGAAACTTCCCCTCAGCTAGTCTACATTGGAAAAAAGTTGGACAAAAATGTCAGACTAAATTTGATCAAGCTGCTAAAAAAGTACAAACATGTTTTTGCCTGGTGTTGTGAAGATCTTAAAGCCTATAGAATACATATTTTCTAGCATGAAATCCCTCTCAAAGAAGATATAAAACCATTTAGACAAAAATAGAGGCCAATCAATCCATTGCTGGCTACCAATATGTAGGCAAAATTGATGAAGCCAAGAGATGCAGGCATAATAAAGCCTATCAGACACTCATCTTGGGTTTATAACTTGGTCCCTATGAGGAAAAAGAATGGGGATATAAGGTTGTGTGTTGACTTTAGAAACCTGAATGTGGCCTCATTAAAGGATAATTATGGACTACCAAACATGGAAGCTATGCTACATAAAGTCACTGGATGTGACTTGTTGTCTATGATGGATGGTTTTTCAGGGTACAATCTGTTGAAATTATGTTATATTTTTCATCAGTGAAAACACTTATTTGATTCTGAATGCTTACCGAGCTTATCACTTAGTCCACAGCTTATACCGAGCATTCAGTAATCACTTTGTAAAGCTCAGTGGTTAAACAGTTCAAACCAAGCAGAATAGTAGTCACTGAGCATATGAACAGTTCAGTAGTGGTTACCGAGAAGAGCAACATGTACCGAGCAGACGATAGTCACCGAGCTTCACCGTAACTACCGAGCCATCAGTTGAAGCCAACCGAGAAGTCAGTTACTACCGAGTCACCAGAGGTTACCGAGTGACACTATACCTACCGAGTCACCAGCGGCTACCGAGTT
>MU226065.1:1387887-1402526 GCA_018584345.1 Thuja plicata | reverse complement strand
TTTCTATTTGGAAGGTTTCTGGGTCACCAAATCTTTGTGTTTATGTGTTATGAATGATTATATTTTCATGCTTGCAGTAGATTAGATGAATGAATGGTTAAATATATACAAGTGCTGAAATGACTTAAAGTTTTAAGAGTTACTGATTCACCCCTCCCCTCTCAGTAACTTGGTTAGTCTTGATTATTTCCAACACAATCAAGTGTTGGTTAAAGAATCTAAACAATTCAAAATAGCATTTACTACTCCCTAGGCACTTATGTATATGCTCGCATGCCTTTTGGCTTGAAAAATGCTAGTGCAACCTTTCAAAGAGCTATGGATGTGGCTTTCAAAGACCTTATAGATGTTCTAATGGTAGTATATCAGGATGATCTAAGAGCCTTCTCAAAAAGGGCAGAAGATCACTGCAATGACCTAGAGAAGGTTATGATAAAAGCTTTGGAATATGGGATATCTTTAAACCCTAAAAAATGTCATTTTTTTGTTACTGAAGGAAAACTTCTAGGCCATATAGTATTAAATGAAGGAGTCAGAATAGACCCTGAAAGGGTAGAACCTATTTAGAAGGTACTTCCCCCTAAGAATTTGAAAGGTATACAGTCATTTCTAGGACAAATTAATTTTGTAAGAAGGTTCATTGCTAATTTTGTAGAATTGGTTAAACCCATTGTCAAATTTTTGAAGAAGGATGTGAAGTTTGAATCAGACCAAGAGGCACAGTCAGCCTTTGAAAAAATAAAACAAGCCATTCAAGAATCTCCTATTTTAGTGTCCCCTGACTACACCAAGACCTTTTCTCTTTTCACATTTTCTTCTTTCCACACAATCGTTGCAGTCCTATTACAGAAAGATGCTAAGGGATTTGAACATCCAATAGCCTTCTTCAACAAGTCTCTACAGGCCGCTAAGTTGAATTACTAGTTGATGGAGAAGTAGGATTTTTCCCTAGTGAAAGTTGTCAAGGCCTTTAGGCCTTATCTGGTATGTGCAAAGGTAAGATCTTATGTTCCTCATGCTATTGTCAAAGATATTTTTCTTCAAAATGAAGTGACAGGAAAAAGGTGCACGTGGATAAACAAAGTTTAGGAGTTTGATCTAGAAATCCACATCAAAAAACTGGTAAGAGGATTGGGGTTGGAAAATTTAATGACACAGGAGAATTTGGACCTAGTTCAGGTCAACAATGTCAGTGCACATGAAAATTGTATTACAAGCATTGAAAAGCAACTTTGGTATTCCAACATTGTGTATTTTTTGAAAAATGCCAAATTTCCAAAGAAGTCTAAAATTACAGGCTCAGAAGTATGTTTTGATGCATGGTGATCTTTTTTGGAAAAATAGAGGTGGAATCTTGTTGCTATGTCTTTACAAGGGGAAATATGAATAGACTTTGAAGGAGATGCATGTAGGAATGTGTTGAGGACACTACTCTGCCAGATCAATAGCTCATAAAATTCTGAGAGTTGGATACTATTGGCCCTATTTATTCTAGGATTCTTATACATTTATTAGAAAGTGTGAACCATGCCAAAGATTCTCAAACAAAATAAAGTGTTCAGGAGCTTTATTATTAAATCCTATAGTGGCATAAGCCCCTTTTTCCATGTGGGGAATGGACTTCATTGGAGAGTTTGCTGAGAAATCCAATGGGGGGCATAGTTGGATTCTATTAATAACTGATTATTTTACAAAGTGGGTAGAGGCAATTCCCACCAAAAGAGAAACAAGGACAGTAGTTATAGATTTCTTGATGAATAATGTAATCACAAGGTTTGGTGTCCCAATCAAGTTGATAATGGACAATGCCATGTGTTTCAGATCTGAAGAATTCACAGATTTCTACTACAATATGTGAATTGTCATGTCCTATTCATCCCCATACCACTCATAGGCCAATGGTCAGGCTGAATCAAACAATAAGAATCTCTTGTAGATTTTAAAGAAAACCCTAGAAAATAACAAAAAAGCCTGGCATTCCAAGCTAAAACTTGTTTTATGGGCAAACAAGATTATTGTTAAAAGGGCTACTAGAAAGTCTCCCTTTGAACTGGTATATGGTCTTCAGTCAAGAATGTTAGTTAATAACTTGCTCCCAATATATAAATTCATCTAGGAGGAAGAAATTGAGATACCTAAACCCATGGAAGAAAGAATAGTTCAATTAGTTGAATTGGATGAAGTGAGAAGGGAAAATCAAAGAGAAAATGTTAAAATGCAATAGAAAATGAAATACTTCTTTGACAAGAGGGCTGATGAAAGAAAATTTCAGCTTGGTGATCTGGTATTGCAGTGGAATGCTAGAGGTGAAGACAAAGGAAAACATAAAAAATTTGAGTCATTGTGGTTGGGACCTTTTTTCATTCATCAAATTTTTGGAAAGGATTCATATCTCCTAAAGAATATGAATGATGAGGAACAGGAACTGCTAGTGCATGGACAACTTTTAAATTTTTTTTTCAATTGATCTAAAATTTTCCATGCACAGTAAGGTTGTATCATATGTATAGGTGTTTTTCCTTCAGTTGTGTGTTTGTTTCTAGTTTTAGGTTTGTGCAGTTTTGGTCTAATTGTTCAAGAGATCAGTTTTCTTACTATAATCTTGCATTTAATAATCCTTAGAGAGAGCCACTATTGGGTATATATCTGGTTTTGAGTATGTCTTATTCTTGTATGAAGTCCCATTTGTCATTTCTTTATAACATTGTCAAGTCTTGCTAAAAAATGACCCTAAAATTTGACCTGTAAAGGGTCATGTCCCTGAGAAAATGGTGAAAAGTGTCTAAACCCCCAAGTCTATGTTATAAACTTGTTCAAATTTGAATCTAAAAACCCCAAGTGTCTTGGAAGGTTCTATTTCTGCATTGCTTTTTCCAGTCATTTAAGTTATCCTAAGTCATGTTTTTATCTTTAAAAGGGTCATGTTTTAAAGTTGTGTTATCCTAACCACTTTAATATTTCCTAAGTCATGCCACCGAGAAGAGCCTTTTATTTTAATGTTTCATGTGGTGAACAAATGTCTTTTGATCCAATGGCCCACTTAATTGTTGATGCCCAGAGATGTGAAAGATCTATCGTATAAGTGATTAAGCCGTTAAGAAATGTGTGCTGGTGGGCTCGATACTTTTGGAAGTTGTTTAAAGAAACATGCAAGTTGGACTTGATACAATGGTCTGCTTGACAGCTTAGCAGCGAAGATTCTTGAGATCTATACCTTAATTCATTAAGCCATGATACCGCATGTCCTTAGTGGGTCCAGTGGTCAAAAAGATTCTTAGTTAACAATCAGGTAGGTTTTGTTTCATCGAACAGTCGACTTAATGTATTGGCCCCTAAGATGCATGACATCTATGGCATAAGTGATTAAGTCTGAGAAACACATGTCCTTGGAAGTAATGTGCGTCCTGTCGCAGAAAACATAAAGGTGATTAAAGTTTGAAAAGATCTAACGATCGACTTATTTTCTTATCTCCAAGATGCTCGACATATATCCATTAAGCCATTAAGTGGTGTTGACATCTGGCAGTTAATGGACCCAAATATTCTAAGTTGGTGATGATTAAAGTTCAATTAACTTGTTTTTCATCAAATGGTTAGATTAATGGCTTAACTTAAAAGTAATCAAGATCTAACACCTAAGCCATTAAGCATTGCTGATGAGTGTTAGGTGTAATGACATGTAGTCTACTAAAGGTGAAGTCGGTCATAGGATAAAGTTTGGAGAAGTTTGAAAAGATCTGACGGCTCACTTGATGACTTAAGGAAAATTTGATCAACATCTATCGCTTAAGCGATTAAGCCGTGAGGCCACATGTCTTAGGTGGGCCCGAATGAGGTCATAAGAGTCCTATATAGCATAGTTATCATGTTAAAAGGGTTGAAAGTATGAAAGAATAGGATGGTTCACTTAATGGCTTAAGAAAAAAGTAATCAAGATCTAGTGATTAAGCCATTAAGCCATGTTGACATGTGGTATATGTGATGACGTGCAACCACAGTCAGTAAACTCAAGTTGAGATAAATTCCAGACAAGTTAGGATTAATCAGACAGTGGACTTAATCACTTGAGGAGAAGAAGCACAAAATATATCATATAAGCGATTAAGTTGTGCTGACACATGTCTCGAATGAACAATTATTTCTGAGAAAATAAGATAGTCGTCAGATGAAGAAGATGTTGTCTGAAATCTACGGCCCAGGTTCAAAGTTGTCAAAGTGAGCTTTAGTGAGCCATTACAACTGCAAATTTCAACTCAGGTGAATTAATTGCAGAGTGTGTGGCTAGTTCAGTAAAATTCAATGCGATAGACTGATGTGATGGAAGCATATAATTCAGTATTCAAAATCTCAAAACTCACATTATTATCGAAGTGATTAAAGTGAATATCAAAGTTGCAGAATTATCACACTCTGTGTTGCCAAAATTACAGAATGGGTAATTCTCTTGATCAAATTAGTGAATTTCATGCTTACAGTAGAATTCTGAATTCTTAAGGATAAACAGAGGTATTTCCATAAGTTTGACACCATTACTGTTAAAACCTTGAGCTAAAAGATGGCCCCTAGGATTGAAATCTCTGGAGAAGTAGATTACCAGAACATCAATGTAAGGGAGGATCTGTTGCAACAATTAAAAGGATGGGTGATGCAACCCAGATCAAGAGAATAGTTCCATCACATCCCTGTTTCAAAATAGGAGAAGGCTTGTATGACTCGGGTAGGTGGGCTCAAGATGTTAAAACTAGTCTGAATGGTTTAAATTTTTTCAGAACTACCTACAGCTAGAGGAACGCCCCTACCCCTAATTGTAACATATGGGACTTGGATGTAAGAAAATCGATAGTACCTAGGGTTTTCATGGATATAGATTTATTCACCCTGATTGCCAACACTTATGATAAAGTATCCAGGGTTTTTAGGGACACATAGGGAAATGTGTTATTAACCGTCTCAGCCGATGAAATCGGAAGGATTTTCAAGTTGAGTGATACTTCAATACAAATGGATGACATTGATTTTGATTATTTTAAGGAAGTATACAAGACATAGAGGGAATACTATAGAAATGAGGCCTTGAAAGGATATTTTAACAAGATAGGGGATTTGATTGTGGTAGGGCCTAAAACACTAGAACCATTTAAATTGGATTATTTTAATGACAAAGCCAAAAAAATATATAGTGCCCTATGCCAAGTCCTAGGAGAAGATGAAGAGGCAACAATGCCTGTCCATATAATGCTCATGATGGTTCAAATTCTGCATCCCCACCTGTCAGTAGTTTTTGACTTCGCATCTTACATTGCCCAAAAAATGCATGAAGGTTTGGCAGGAATCTAAGAAAGCAACATACTTAAGGCAATGGGATGGTATTCCCTTATGATCCATATGTTTTTGTTCAATAATACTAACTTCTTTGAGGAAGAGATGGACTTGACCAAGTTCCAAGGCAATGAGGATTTGTCTGTTCAGATGTGGAGTCTTGATTTATCATGGGATGGAAAAGAAGCTAGTTATGTTTAATTTGACAGGGTTTTTTCCACTAGGCTTAGGTCATTGTTGTGTAAACAAAATGCCAGGATCAAAACACTGGTATGATGAGGTTTTTGAGACCTATGGAGTTTTCCCCAGAGTTGAAGATTGCCCATAATTGGGGAGATTTGATTTTATACCCTATTTCTACAGTGATAAGGGTTTATGGATTCAGGGGAACCCCCAATGTGCTACCCTATAGAGTCCCTCTAAAGGTTGGAATAGCAGAGATTATAACACAATTGGTTGGATTATAGGAAGAAGTCCTAACAGGAAACATGAAGGGAAGCATTTTCCCTACCCTCACCAAAGCCCATCATTTCATCATAGTAAAGGGTGGGTGGACACAGTTTCATAAGTACTTTAAACCTTACAAATTAGCAACATTTGTATCCAGGTGTGCATACAATGAAGATTTTATAATGGGCATGTTCACAAAGAGAACCAAGTGCTTGACATTAGAGCACCAGTTTAATTTCCCTAAGGATATTATTAGAATTGTTTTTTTATCTAGGTGACCAGGAGGTCAGGAAAGAGAAATGGCTAGTGTACAAGAAGTCTTTGGATTTTGTACACAATTTTGATAAATCTTATGATCCTTTGAAGGAATTTTTCCCTTGGGCCAAGAAGATTGAGTCCCTGGTGACTTTATCTGAGGGAATCATGTAGACCCTCAGTAAGATGAAATAGAGAATAATAGAAGCTAAGACAAAAAAAGGCTCAAGCCATCCTAAGAAAACTTTCACAAGGAAGAGTAGTCCCACCAGGGAGTTATGTGGTGTATAAGAGAAGAGGATACAACACTATATTGCCTAGGATTAAGAAAAAAGTTGATCAAAAAGGAAAGAGACAACTGGATGCCAGTACCCAATCAATGTCATCCCCTAAAAGGTAGAAGATAGAAGGAAAATAATAATCATAGAGTGAATTATACTCCCCTTCTCAGTCTCCCCTACACATGGATGGTAAAAGTGTGGCAGAACAATTAGTAAAATTGGGAGATACAGGACATGTCTTTATCAAATCCCAAGAATTGCAAGAAGAAGTACCTGAGGCTCCTAAAAAACCAACATTGGATTTGACTATGGCTGAGTTTGTAGGAAAAGAAGTGGATCCTATCACCAAGCAAGCCAGTGATGAATTCCTGGCTGATGACAAATTTGTAAAAACCAGAGCTTTTATTCAATTTCTATGGAGAATTCATATTAATGAGTTCAAGGAAGCATGTAAAAAGATGCAGGATGCTCATCAAGATAATAGTAGAGATGAAATTGAAATAGAAATTAAATATAATATGATAGCTAAGTTTGGAGAGATTACCCCTTGTTGATGGGGTTTTGCTGACCGGGTCCGCCAACAGTCATAAGTTGTCACCGGTTTCCAGGGAAATCGGCCAACTCCGCCTGCAAAGGTTGTCCGGGGGAAATAAATCCTCCAGGCCTCCAAGCACCTGGGTGTCGGGTCACAATGGTGCAGGGCTCGGTTGGGAGAGGTGACTATTTTCGAGGGGGATAGCTGGTTTCTTCAACTCATTTTCTCTGGAGATTCGATCAAGGTAAGGTTTTTCCCTAGCGTTCTATACTTAGCAAATAAAGCGAAAAAGATCATGCAGGGTTAGAAACATTTCATCTAACTATATTCATGTTGAAATGTCTGAAACATCAATAATACTCTGGTAAACTACACTAAATACTGAAGAAACACATAACCATCAGCTAGCATTTTATCAGTAGCGGGAATAAAGAGGTCGTTAATCTACTTTAACATACCAGAGTAGAAGACATAAAGGACATCAAAACATGAAATACCATTAACTCAGAAGCAGGAATGCCAACAACATCATTGACATGAATTCTTCCTTCTTTATTAATGTTCCTTCCAGCAAGCACTAGTGCGCGATACAATGGCGGCTCCAGGGGAGCATCTAACTATTGAGAATAGAACAATGGAGCATTGAGCTTTGTAACTTGAAAAGAGAAATTCCTTTGCTATTTCTATGGACAACAAAATCATCAATTTCACTGACCTTTGGAAATGGGTCTATTTGCCTATTTATACAACTCTCTTCTAACCCTAACCCTATTTACATTATGTTTCAATAAAATACAATATCTGGGGGCCGGTACTACCTGCGCCACCCTACAAAAGAGCTAGAGATGGAATAGGTCTGCCATGTTAGAAGAATAAGACAAGAATATACATTGGAAGAATCAGTCTCGAGAAGAGAGCCAGGAAGGAGAAAGAAGGAAGTAGGTCCCTCGGGGACCGAGGCTACATGCCTCATAAATGGGAAATGCGGTGCCCTGTCTCCAACATGCCAGGTGTACCTCCGAATGGCACCTTAAGAAGACCACCCTATTAGAAAACCAACAGCCAAGTCGACGTCTCTTTGATGTGGCCAACCATCCTCTGACAATTTTATTAACTGCCTCTGAAAGTGACCGGTCGGCCTCGGGGACCAGGACACAAATCACTTTAAAGAATACAAAATTTTAGATCTGGGACTCCAGGATCTGGGAACTTACATCCCCAAAAGAATAAAGAATACTCAACACTCAAGTTCCCCCCGGCCCCCAGAGAAAGCTCAAGGTTGCTTATTATCGTTGAAGGCCTGAAGGAGGCGGGAAATGTCATCTTCATCTATTTCTTTTAGGCTAGTCCTTCTATGCCTAGCTACTTCAACTTGTTCCCCCAGGTCCAGAACATTTTCTTTGAATTTATCTGGCATCCTCGCGGTGTCATGACCCTTAAGTATCATGCTGGTTAGTTTCACCTTCTAGGCCCCATCTATCCCCTCCGGGGACTAGTACCGGGATTTCGTTATTTCATCAAAACTCCCCAAAACTGAATCTTCGGGGGTATATGTATCTGGGCTAAGGGGATCAGCCCCGGAAGCCTTTATTAAAAAAGACTTATATAAATTAGAATAATATTTTACAGTATTTACCTTTTCTTGCAAGGACTCCACCAGTTGCTTGGTTACCTCCAATGTGAGGTCAAGTCTAGAGTGCTGAGTTCTCACAAAATCAAACGATTCCTCACCCAGAATTCTAGATTGAAAAATTATATCTTCTCCCAAGGTGAGGAGCTCTTCAAGCTTCACCTTCCATGCTTGGTAATTTTTAGCGTCACTCTCCTACTGCTCAATGAGTGTTTCTGCCTGATGAACAACTTGACGGGCCATGTATAAGTCTGGGAGAGTGGACGCCAGGAAACACCGGGTGTTTCCTATCTGTAGGGCGACCCATTTGTCTACTTCTTGGGCCTTCTTTTTCATTACTCGCAGGGAGTCTATGTCACTCTGCGATAATTCCTCTGATGTGGAGGTTTCTGGAGGGGCAGCATTGATGGGTCTTGCTAGCTCAGTAAGCAATCCCATAAGGTTTGCATTATTTTTTTTTCCAGCCTTGAGCCTCTGGGTCTCCTTTTCGTATCGGGCTTCTACTGGCCTTGCTACCTCCCCAAGCAAGTCTACCTTGCCTTGCTTTCCTCTTTTCCCCTGGGACACCTCTACAACATTGTAATCCGCAGGATCTGCAGTTGCTTCATCAGTGTCTGGGGGAGGTGTTTCCACAACGGCAACTGTTTCTCCGCCCAGCCCAGTTCACAGAGTATGAACTATCTGGGCTTTCTTCGCCTTCAGCGGGGCCTGAACTTGGGCCATCATTTCGGCCAGGGAGAGAGGAATCACCGGAGTGGACTGAGCTTTTCTCTTTTTTCTTTCTACCAGCCACTGAGGTGGGAGAGGTGGCCTTCCTACCAGAATTTGTTCTCCTAATTTTTTCCTAGTCTCTGGTGGCTGTTGATCCTTTTCAACATGGATCTCATTCGTTCCTCCCCTAGCCTCAACTTCTTCTACAGAAACATTCTTTTCAACCTCCATCCCCTCAGCCTGGTCCTGTATATCAATCGCTGGGTCTGGACCCTGGTAGGTTTCCTCGGGGATTTCTTCTTCAAGCTGCATTTCTTCTTCTGATTCTTCTTCTTCTTGTTCTTCTTCTGCCAGGGTTTCTTCCTCTGTTGGCAGTAGGGGAGGTATCAGGCCAAGATTTAGATTTTGGGCCGCTGTGATAACTTGCCCGAAGGTTGCCCCAGGGAGTGGCCCTTGGAACATGGTGGATGGGTTTATGTTTATTCTCAGAGGTCCGATTCCCCTAGCAGATGCCATTTTTTCACCTTGATTTAGTTGGTCCACTCCCAGACCTTGCATCTCTTGAGCCTCGGAGATAATCTTCGGCTCTGGCTTCTTTTATCCTGCCTTCTTTTCTTGTGCAGGCTCTTGTTCCACCTCTTCTTGATCCGCGGCCTCTTGTTCTTTCCCTGGGACTTCTACCCCTGCTTGCGTATTGTCCCCCTGTAAGTTACCGAACTCATCGGCCGCAAATACATCAAATTCTTCTTCTTGAGGGGGACTGGACGGGACCTCTGCAAGTTCTACTTCTTTCTCCGGTTCTGGGGAACTAGAAGAAAGGATCTCTATTTCCTGGGGGAGGGATGTCTCCGGCACTGGTACCGGCTCTGCTTTGAGCTGCTTGATGTGCTTCCTCTTCCTCCGGGTAACCAAAGGTGGCCCCGCATCGGCTGTTACCGCCGCTTCCATGGGATCCACTCCCCTTTCCTTTATCATTAGGGCTGCCAATGATGGGGAGGAAGGGGGACGAATTGGTCCGGCCATGAGCGGGGGAGTGGCTAGCCTCGTTATTAACTGTTCCCTCATCTACTGGGAGGCTACAATAGATTGCTTGATCTGTTCTTGTATAGGGACTTCTTGCGCGGAGGGGGTTATAGCTATTATCTTTCCTTTGTCTGCGCCCTGCGAAGAAGTCCCGGTCCCCGGGGTCAATCTTGGTACCGGCTGTGGTGCTAATTTTGGCGCCGATCGGGGAGCTTGATGCATACTCCTGGGGCACACCCTTTTGAAATAGGCATGACTTCGCTCGACCACCTCCCGAGTGAAGTCCTCAATCGTGGGCCCCTCTTGGGTGGCCCAATCCATTGCTGGCAGTGTCATTTTATCGATCCCCTTTTCTTTGTACTGGGGATCTATGGTGGGGGTGACGTCTGAGAAGCCCATTGGGAATCTTTGAAGCTTCAGTTCTTGCATCATTCTGGCTATCATTCTGACATAGTGCCTGCTCCACACATCCAAATCATCCTGGAAATCAGCCCAGAAGTCTTCCATGTGTATATGATGGGGCTCTGAAGCCTGGGGCAGTGCTGTTGCAATTTTGCCATGCGGATCAAAATTTCTCCGTGCCAGGTAAAACTCTTGCAAGTTATAACTCTTCAGCTCATTTTCTGCCTCCTTCATGGCGGCCAGACTGCATGTGTAGTTCCCACAGGGAATTGGGAATGGGACGTTGGGGACCTTCTTGAGGTCCAAGAAGGTGTGCAGCTCCATTATTTGTTGGCAGTATTCCAACAGCACGATCTTGTCCCCACAATGTTTGGGCAACAAGTAGGGTTTCCCAGAGAAGCTGGTGACCCTAATGCATGTATGCTGCTGGAACTAGATATAGTAGTGTCCATAACTACTGACTAACTTCATCGCCTCAGTAGATAGGTAGTATCCAGCATCCCGGGCGGGTGTGAGCAGGTGGTAGTAAACGAACGAATCATTTACCCGGTAGAAACTGGGGAAGCTGGCCTCCCATTGAATCTGTGGGAAATGGTCCCACGGTTCTTTTTGTCCCGGGCCAATCCCGAGAATGCCATCTCTAAGTAGGCCGTTGGAGCGGGGCCCTTGTTGGGCCAAGACCCAGAAAACATAAGAAGACATGTAGAACTTCTTCTTCTGGTTTAACTGCTGGAACTGGGAGTCGACATGATTGGAGATTATTGTCGCCCAGTCAAAAAATTATCCCTTGGTGGAGACACCGAGGAGGAAATAGTACATCCATTTGGCAAACTCCTGGGCGAAAGGTTGCCTAAATACCCGAGCTAATGCTATTATCCCTATTTGGATGCTCTCCTTGAATTTCGAGCGGGGGATATCTATCTTCATTCTCTTTGGGTCCCTCTTCGGGGCCTTGAGCCAATGGGTATTCATGTATACCCCAGCGACATTCTCTAGTTGTGTAAACTATTTCAAGGTGTCAGTCCTTGTAACCACCATGGCTCTATCAAATTGCGGGATACCCAGACCTGCCTGGAATGTGACTGGGTCGAGGGACACCAGTGGAGTGGGATATCCTGTGGGTTCTATAGCTACGAGCATAATGGCCTAGATAGAAGGGTTGTAGTTGGCAGCTAGTGTTAAGATAAGCTTCGGGGATTGCACGGAGCATTGGAAGCAAGCTGCATGGAGGATTTTGGAACCCCCAACGTTGATTGTGAGCTCGTCTCCAGCCTGTTGTTGGATGTGCATTACCTTCACCAGGGCCTGCATTTCTTCCCAGGTTCCGACATTGGTGTCGGTCATCAGTTTTACCTTGGACTCAATCTTTGAGCCCACAATGCCATTATCCTATACATACTTCATGGTGAGGGGAAGTTTTTCTAGGGCTTTCTCCATCTTTGACTTTGCTGCTGCCCTGGTTTCTGTTGCGGTTGGTAATTCCAGGCTTTCAGGAGGAGATGATGCAGACGCTTCAGACATGTTTGGAAGATAACTCTGGGAACCTGTGAGACAAAGCGACCGTCAGAACATGTTTATCAAAGTAATCATTCTGGGGTCCGGGGAATTTTACCACCGTGGTGTTTTCCTTCCTGAAAAGTTAGTATTATGCAAAGATGCCAGAAAAGCAAAACACAATAAACAGTAGATTTTATTAAACATCTAGGTCCGGGGGATTTATCACACTTTGGCGAAGACACAGGATGGATGGGGGTAAGAGACCCGAGGCCCAGAGAAATGACCATTAGCAAAGATGTATAAAAAGGCAAGTTGTCGAACCCACATGGATGCCACGTGTGTTAACATTAAATGGATGTGATGGCAATGACAGCGGAGCCAACTGTTCGAACGAGCGAAAAGGGAAAGCCACTTGGGTGGAATTGATTGTGTGCATGGGACGTAAATGAGGTTTTGACAGAATTTATTGAGGAGAGAGAAAACTACCTGTTTGAAACCGGCGGGGAGTCGAGTTTCAAACAGGTGATTTTCTGCCTCGAAGTGAGTTTGAAGGCGGAAAACTAGAAACGGGGGTGACTCAACCAGCTAGCCAAGCCACCCAGAAGGATATACATAGAGCCGAGGGATATACACACAAAAACATGGAGATATACAGAGACTATATTACAATGATATACATATATACATGAATAAACAATGCGAGACGACGCCCGCGGGAAAATCAGACAAGGCAGAAATAGATATACAACTTATCTACAACTATTTACACTATTTACATAAACAACCTCTGCATAGAGGGAAGACAACCCTCTAGCAGAGCCGACCCACCAACGGGCAACGAAAATGAAAGACAACGGACTAGACAAGACAGAAAAACAAAACAAAACCAGACAAATGAAAGAGAAACGAAAACCAAAGAAAGCCAGAGAGAGGGGAAAATAGGAACACCAACTTGAGAATGCAGAAGGTGGAGAAAAGAAAGGGTTACCATGGGAGCTCTGCAACAGCTCAAGTTTTCAATCGGTCAGAAGCACCACCACGAAGCAATTGCACTTGCCTGAGAATGACTAAAAATTGTTAAGTGTTGATTATCATAAACTTCCTGCAAATGCTTTGTTAATCGCTTTGAAATTTCTCTTTAATTTTCTCTAAGTGCTTGAAGGTTTTAATTGCGGTAAATGTGAAAATGACAGATGACATTTATTTATACCCATGGTAAAATGCAATCCTCCTCCTTCCGGTGATCTCCGGACAGGAAAAAACCTCCGGACCCTAGGCCCGAGGATTCCTCATGATGATATCCCTAAGAACATCATGATGAAGAATCCCAAAGTCTGGAATCTGGTTCCCAACAAAAGGCAACCTCCGGGACTGGAGTCTGGGAGACAGAAAGAAAACAAACAAGACGCAACGCCGGGGAAGAAAACCCCGGAGAAAGAAAAAAAAGAAGGGAAAGAAAGACAAAGGAAAAACCGCAAGCAAAAGAAAACAAAAGCAAAAAGGGGGACCCAACATTTTGCACACAAAATGTAGGGACGGGGATGTAGGGCATAACAAATGGCGACTATCTAGGAAAAATGCCTTAGCACATTTGAGAGTTAAAGAATCTCTGGTTAGCAAAACTACAACAAGCCACTTCCCGAAGTGTCTGACAGGCAAAGAGCAACATATCCAAGAGAATCTAACCACATAGGAGTCAGTCTGTAGTATTTCATCAGTGGTGTCGTGTGTGCTTGGGAAGGAAATAAAGTCGATGACCTTTGGGAGGAATAGAGAAGGGGTACTAATCACATCGAACTAGTCATCAATTTGCTCGTTTCCCCCAGAGACCAGAGTTTTATCCTGCTTTTCCTCTTGTTATTTTATTTGTTTTTGGGTGGGGAAGGCAGTACTTATTTCACCATTAAGCTTAAGCTTAGCTAATTTTAATGGTGGTACTTCTTTCACCTATCCACCTGCATTTAGATATTTGAAGAGGGGATAAAGCTCCAGACCTGGGAAGAATTCTTTAAATTTTTAGACCTAGGTCAATCAAAGAGTATAGCCAATCTACCCTCAATATGTCTAATTACTTGTTCCTTGTATTATTCATGTTCACTGATTGCCAGACTCCCAGAGACAACACCCAATGGAGATTGCTAAAAATGTGCCATAACCCATGAAACAACCCCAGAGACTAGGTCGATTCCACCATGCCAAAGATAGATTCTAAAGTTCACCATGCCATAGACATTGTACCAGAGGCCAACGTTATGCAAAGCATTCCAATTCTTGCAAGATAGATTAAAACACTGGGACCGAAAGAAAATCAAAAATGAAAACCAAGACGGGAAAAGAGGGCCATCCCGGAGGACAGCCGACAAGGCTATTTACAGGGCAGGTGGTGCAGGGGCACCTCGCCATTTGCTTGTTATCAGAATATTGATATATTTGAAGTCATTTAGAACTTCATGGGACATATATTAAACTATGTTTTAATGTTTTCAATGTATTAAAAATTGGTTTAAAAGATATTTGTAACCGAATAGAATATAAG
>MU226065.1:1313111-1356846 GCA_018584345.1 Thuja plicata | reverse complement strand
ACACATGGAAAAGAGGACAAGTGTTCATGTAGGGATTCTATAGGAATCTCCTACTTACATAATAAACTAAACTAAACTACCTTGGTTTATAATATATTTCACCAAGGAAAGATTATACTTCTAACAGCCTGCTCTAGGATTTCCCTATGCACTGTGAATATCTTGAGTAATTCGAAGATTGAAATTTTGGCAGTAGTTCTTTGTAATTGGTCCACCAAGTTATATTTTTCACCAGGGATAGTTACCACATATTTTTCTACTGGCTTAGGGATAGTTACAATAGGAACCTCTGATGTTGATGTTGGTTTGGGAGGTCCTTTGATTGTAACTTGTGCATGACTTTGTGTTACAGCATTGGAATGAGACGATGCACCTTTGATTGTGATCACATTGGCGGATTCTGTTTTAATGTTAAGCATGTTGATCACATTATCATGTTTGGAATAGGTGTAGTTTACCTCATTACCTTTCCCTTTAAACGTTTCTCCTTGACTGTAATTAGGAAAGGGCTTATTAAATGCAGTATGGTCCTCATTAGTGGTATGTCCATCTATCTTTATCTTACCTCCTTCGATGAGGTCTTGGATAACGTGCTTAAGTTTGAGATAGTTATTTGTCTTGTGCCCCTTGTTTTTGTGGAAGATGCAGTAAGAGTTATCATCCCACCATCTGGGTTTGACCATTGGCTCCCATGGTTTTGAATTAGGGATTGTAATAGCTTTGTTGTCCACCAATGTTTCCAAAACTGTCTCAAGAGGTTCCCCCAAAAGTGTGAATGTTCTCTAGGGTTTTGAATTCCATGTGCGTCCCTTGTCATTGTCATTGTTTGTTTTGGGGATGGGAGGTGTTACTTTAGCCTCTTTTCTTGCTTGCATGCCATTGGTCAAATTGAAAGCCTTGGGTTTAGAATTAATATGAGAAGCATCGACTACTCCATAATTGACAACATTTTTATTTTGCTTCCACCATTTAGATTTTGAGTTGGAGCTACTGCCTTTGTTTTCATTTTGAAGGGTAATCTCCCCCTTTTTGACCATGACCTCTTTGATACGGAGAGTATTCTTAATTATCCTATCGAAGCTAGGAGAATCTTGCATTTGTAGAGCATAGCTTAATTCAGGTATGAGATTATTAACAAAGATCTCCATCTTTTCCGTTTCAGGGATGACTCTTGAATATCATGCAAAGATCTTCCTCCACCTTTGTAAGAAGTGTGTAAAGGATTCTCCAATTTTCTGCTTGGTGTTACATAGATCCATCATGGTAACGTCATGTTGGATGTTGTAGGAGTAATGTTGAATGAACCTTTGTATCAACTCCTCAAATGTTTTAACTTTAGGATTCAGTTTTGAAAACCACTCCATGGCATTTCCTCCTAGACTTCCTGGAAACAGTCACATGAGGTAAGTGGGTTCGTGCATATACTCAATGCTGAGAGCACAAAATTATCTCACATGGTCATGTGGATCAGTTTCCCCTATGTATTTGTCATATTTTGGTCTTTCCACATTAGAAGGAAACGGGACCATTGTGATATTCTTGTCGAAAGGAAATGGACAAATAGCATCCAAAGAGTATTTCATCTTGGGTTTATCCTTCTCTTGTTTGAGATTCGTGAGCTAACTTTGCATTTGATTGAGCTATTTGGTAAGGATAGATATGGGGTTCGGTACTTCCTTCTCTTTGAGATTTTCCACATTATAATCCTTGGGTAACTTAATACCCATGGATGCTAGATGAAGGAAGTACTTTTCTTTATCATCATTGATTATTCATTCCAATAGTTTGTGGATCCTTTTACTTTGTTTGAGTTTTTCATATTCATCTTCAGGGATCTCTTCTTCACTATCTGACCCAAACAGATTATGTTCAAATTGAGGTTTTTCTTCCTCTTCCGTGCCTTCAAATTGTGCTTGTTTTCTATCATTATAACCCTCAAAGGCCTTACTCTAATCGCTAGTGTTGCTACCCATCGGAGGTGAATCTAGATCAAACAGGGAATTGCGAGAAGTTTCTCCTTGAAAGTGTGATGTTTTAGGAGGCACTTATGTTTCTTCAGTTGTGTACTTGTTGTGTCTCGTGTTAACCATGAAGTTTGTTGCTCAACTTTGTCAACGTTTCCCAATAGTGCTAGTAAGGTTTTCAGACCGTTCAAGTGGGTGTGTCTAGGTAGAAGTAACTATTTGTTGTTGGTGGATGTAAATTATTCCAGCGTCAGAGAGCTAGAATGCCCTGATAGTGAGTTGGGAACCAAGTTGTTGATAGAAAAATGGGTAGACCACACCTATTGAACCGATCGTGAATGACTGACTAAGCATGCAAGGTGGACGTTTCAAAATTTTTTGAAAATAATAGCAGGGAGACCAGAAGAGACAATAGGGACCAGCTAAAGAGAAAAAAAGGGTACCTAAAACAACTAAAACTTATTAGGAAAAGCTGCTAGAAATGCCCACTATCCTGAATGCGAGCTCCTAGATACGATCCTCTGATAGAACCAGATGCAATTCTAAATCCTGTATGCGATCCTAAAACCCTGGATGTGACTATGTGTTTACCAAATACGATATGATGCACCAGATATGATCCTAAATACCAGATATGACTCAGGAAAAATAGGATGCGATTTTATGATGGACTTGTCAATTTTGGCCAATTTTTAAAAATTTGTTTTTTTGAGGAACGTGAAGTTGTTTGTTGCCAGATTGCATTGAGAGGTGTTTGTCAGACGTGAAAGACACTTGTACTCTAGGGTATGAAATTTATTGATTTTTATGAGGAGCTTATCTTTTTAATGATCTTTCTGGCATGTCAGACAGTTTTTCTTTGTTAAAGGGGTGGATCAAACACACATCTTTTCCTATTTTCTAGGTGGAGGATAAAAATTATTTTCTTGTTGACTTAGGTACACACTCAAATACTAATCAGAATAAAACCATCACCAAGCACATAATGGCTCTAGTCATGATGTTGTATTAGCCGACTCCAAATGCAAGTGAGGGCAAAATATGACGAGTGTCTTGGGGCAATTACTTTTTTCCTTGCACAAAGATTATCACCCTGTCGGCGATGAATCAGGAATTCTTTCATTTGAAAGTGTTGTAGATTATTGGGCAATCCATTCAAAATTATCCCCCATAGAATTGTACAAGGCAAAATTGAGGCGTATAGCCTTATGAGTACCTGAATATATATAGTTTCTCAAGCAATATTCAAGCATCTCCGCTCTATATATATCCCGATATGTTCAAGGAATGATGTCAAAATTCTAAGAACAAAACCAGTTCCATCTTTCGAGGCTTTAGCCTACAAGGAAGCAACTATTTATAGTGAGTTGGAAGGGTCAGCTTAAGACCTGTCCTCACTTGGGTCATTCCCGAGAGATTTTTTCCTCAACCGGTAGGCCCTCTACTGTTAAAAGATTTGGTAACCAAGATTGGCAAGCTTAGGAGTTCTATATTTTTGATTCTTCAAAAGAAGAAGAGAATACTCTCCTAGTCCATGCCATTTTCTCCTAAAAAATGATAAACAAGGTTCTTTTCCCCAAGCTATGTTGAGCTTGTTTTAATGATTCCTATGTAAAGAAAATAAAAAGGGAAAGTTTTCTTTGTTCATTTACCACATTGATTTAGTGATTTGTGTTGTCCAATTTCTGATCCAAAAGAAATTATACGATGTGTTTGTTCATTAAGCCCACATATTTAGTGCTTTGTGTTTGTTCAATTACTTTCCAAAATGATTTAAACGATGTGTTTTTTTTCATGTACTCCCAATTCATCACAAATGATAAGACAACATCTGATTTTCTGATTTTACCCAAGAGGAAAAGAGCATAATATCTAGTTGCTTATCAAGTGGGAAGAAAATGGTCTTTAAGTTGTGAAAATAGGGAAAATAGAAGTCAAGAAAGAATGGGTTTGGGAACCTGTGAAAGCCACATTAGTTTCTTGCTAATCCAACTCCATGAAACATGTCAAAAGATACCTGAAAACACTTGTTAGGCTGCAAAACACAGAAAGCACAATTGTTTGAACTTGTTAGGATTAGATAAATCAAAAGGGCAAGCTTCAAAACCATATGTGATCCTAAATTCTTACCATATGCGATGCAGTATCTGGGATGTGATCTTATTCCCCATATACGAGCCTTTGCTGACTAGATGCGATTGAGAACCACATACGATCTGGGAAATCCCAGATGTGATCCAAAAATTACGTGGTGCGATGGCGTATCTGGGATGCGAGCCTGCAATTGTATTTGTGATTCTGTGTCCGATTCCTGAGGCTACAAATTGCCAAAAAGTGTTTGAAGATGAGGCTAAAATTAAAATTGAGCCCCACGGTGGGCACCAAAAATGTGCGTGTGTATTTGGGTACCTGTTAGAAACAACACAAATACTCAATAGGTCATTGCATTAGTCCAAATGGTTAGATAAAACATTCAAAACCACTAATATCGGCCTATTGCCTTCTAACTAGAAAGAGTGTGATTAATTGCATATTTAGCCCTCAGAATATGCTACAAATCAGTGACCAATACTATTCTAGCATAAAGGATTTAATTCAAAATCAAGCTAAAAATATGATAATTATGCATTCTAGCTCTAAAAGTGTAAATGAAGATAATACAAAAGTATGAAATGAGAGATGAAATATGGTTCTAGGATTATTCTAGCAGCATAACAATGCATTTGTAATCTAAGATGAAGGCTTATTTGCTCTCAAAACAAGCTTCTATTTATAGAAGAATGGGAGAGAGAGAGAGAGGGGGGACAAGGTTCATTTATGAATCAGGAGGCTCATAAATGAATATGTAAGAGCCATTAATGCCTAAGGCATTAATAAGGCATGGAAGAGACATGGGCTTAAGGTCTTCATATTAAAGAAGGCCTTAATGAAGCATGGGAGGAAGGCTTGAGAAGTTGGACCTTAAGAAAGTCCAGCTTGAGAAAGTGGACTTTCTCAAGTGGGTGGAGTTGCTAAGCATTCCTTAATGGAATGTGACAACATTAGGAGGTGGGTTAGGATTAGAGTAGGGTCAGAATTCGTTTAGCAAGGGTGGAATAGGTTGGGATGGGTTAGAACCTAGGGTAGAAGTGGTTGAGATAGGTTAGGTTAGGGGTTAGGAGAATATTATCTAAATGAATTAAACTTATTTAATTCATCTAAAAATAGGAAACTAACTATTAAAATAAATTAATTGTTTTTTAATAATTAGGGGACTATAGCCATTTTAATTAAATTAATAGGCTAGGGGAATGGGTTATTTTGCAAGTAGTTAATTGATTAGGGATTTATTTAATTCCTTTATAATTAAATAGTTTAGCCATTGTTTGAATTTGATAATATTTGATTGGTTGAAATTGATTTGAATTGTATGGCTGAAGTAGTTAATATAAATTAGTGATAAAAATCACCTAGGACATTAAATCTAATTTGAAGAATTATGCCAAGTAGTAACAGCGTCATTTGGACATAATTGAGGGTATGATCACACTTAAGGTAAATAGGGTCCATAGTTGGAATAGACCAAATTCAAGTGGCTACACTTAGTAATAAGAGTTACAAAAATAGGGGCTTTGGAAGCATCAAATATGACTTTAGAAACTACCAAGTTTTCAGTCAATGTAGCCAAGAAACTAGAAGATGAGATTAGTAATTTGAATGAGAGGTTGAAACAGTTTTGGGGGCTTATAACCAGGAAAAGGTGAAATCTTTAGAAAAGGATAAAATAATTGCTTTCTTGGAAGGCAAACAATCTGGTCAATTCATTCCCCAAAGAATGTTAACCCAAGACCCATATCAACCTTCTTCATCCAGCCCATTTGTGACTTACCCCCCATCCCCTGCACCAATAAGCCCTACTACCCAAGAAATCATTGATGCTAGGAAAGAAGAGTTAGAGGCTGAAAAGAACAGGTTGATCACTGAAAGATCAAGGTTGGAAGAAGAGGACAAAAAGGATCTTGAGGAATCCTCTGCATATAAAGAAGCTAAATAATTGGTGAATCAGAGGCATTATGATAAGATATACTTTAACCTCAAGAGGTGTGATGGTGAAATCAATCTTGCTAATCTCTATTTCATGGGAAAGAAGATTGTCAGCATAATAAACAAGCATGATGAAGATAAAGAGTGTTGGGGCTTGATAATTGACATCTGGGAAGGGAAGAAAGCCCATGTAAATTCATTGTAATCCATCTCAAAGGAGCAGAATAATATTGACATCATCTCGATAAGAACTTATAAATAACTTAAATTGATGACTGACCTGGACACCACGAAGAATGTGGTCATCAAAAAGATAGAAACCTTGAGAGGAGAATTCTCTAGAGATAGGTATGATATGTTCACCAACATGTTCAAGAATGATGGAGACATAAAGAATGAAGCCCTGTGGCTAAGGCAGTTGAATGATGTAACACCCCAAAATTGGCATCTTGCAACCTTAACCAATTTTGTTGCATTTGTCATTCTTCTGAATCATTAAAGTCCTATTGTACTAGGCAATTCTGATTTTTAACTGACTCTACTTGACCTGAGTGTCAAATGTAGAAAATCCTAAATCTGCATTAATCATACATTACATTTAATTCCTAAATATCTATTGGCTAAACATACCTTATGATTGAATTAATTTATTATAAAGTCCTAGCACTTTAATTAAATTAAATTCACCCTCTTTAGCTAAGACACATAAAAAAGGAATTAAATGATATTTAATTATTAAATAAATATCCTCATTTCAATAATTGAATTTAATTATTCGGATAATTGAGAAAAAGCAATTATGAGGTCATATTTATTTAATTAATTGAATATTCTCTCAAAAATCTTATCTCTGTTCAGAAATAGAATCTTTGAATTAATTGTGCTTTATAGTGAAAGAAAACAATTAAAACCAGATAAAACAGAATTAAATCAAAGAAAGCAAATAGTTAAAGCAGAGAGAAAACAATTTATTATATTCTTTTGAATAAAGCTTTCTATTCTGAACTGGCTTTTCTATCTATTTTATTTCAAAGAGGAAAGTTTCTATTCTGAACAGTCTCTGAGTCTATAAAAGAACTCTCATTCCTCATTCAAAACCCCCCGATTACTTCCTGAATCCCCTGATTACCCACTGACTTTTGCATTGTTAGAATACTGAATTATTGTCTTATTTTCTTGATAAGCTCATATAGAATAACTTCATTTTTGCAATAGAATAACTTCAATTTCTAGAATAATGGAATTTAGAAATCATGTTTATATTATCTTACATCTTTCAATTCTTAGAATAACTATGCATTGCATTGCATTCATCATGATAAATCCTTCGTTCCTAGATTGGTCCATGGTTGTGAGACTCTCATTCTGAGAGCAATTTCAAAAACCCCATCTGGATAGAAGGCAACAGGTCAAATCATGCAGGAAGATAAGATGAATAATATCATATTCATTCTTCTGTGTACCTGGTGAAGAAGGACTATGCTGAAGTGTATGGTTGATTAACAAGGCCAAATTTACCACATACAAATGAAGCATTAACCAATAGAACAAACAACATTATCACATTGGAAAACAAAAGCTGGTTTGTATTAACCATTGACATTCTCAACAAGGCCAGGGCATTTTTTGAATCTTGGGAATCAGATATTGAGAAGGCCATTATTGATTGGGAGGATTTCAATAGCCAAAAGGATGAGGTTCTCAGCTTCAGTTGGTCGAGTGATGAGCTATTTACCACCTGGGTTAGAAAGTATGGTATAGTCATTCCAATAACAGAAAGTAGTAATGTAGGAATGACAGCGAGCACCAGTGATACCTAGCAGTTTGAACAATGGTGAGTATAGGATTATTCATTAATGATGATAAAAAATCCTAGATGATGAGTACCTAACAAATTCAAGTCATTTGCAAGCATTCAGGCGATCATCATAAAAAATTTATGTAACTTGTAACAAAGAGTGGTTATTCTCTCCACCTGATATTTTGTGCTATCTGAGAAGTATTAATTTTTTCCTATAGCTTAGTCATTTGAAGCTTATTGCATCCTTATTTTATAAAAGGATTCCAAGTTGACTAAGGCTATCTATAAATATCAAGTTGTATTATATTGTAAAGGATGGTAAAAATTGAAACTGCAAAGCAGGATTTTGAATAGTGTCTAGTGTTTCAAGTTTACAATCAGTCTGAATGTATTGAAATCAGAAGGTTATTAATAAAATGCAATGAAATTTCCAATCTCAAATTGTTGATGTCTTCTTGCATTTTATTCAGCTTATGTATGTTTAATGTGTAAGACATGTTAAATGTATCAGTTTCAAGGTGACTGTGTTTCTATTTGTAAGTTGTTATCAAGCATGGTTTAAATCTTACTAATAGTTCCAGGGGGTCAGGGTTTGTGCAAGAATTTGATACAGGGATATGAGAGTGATAGGATACTTTTCAAGTCATATTATCTGAGATCTTGTTGTGTTAGACTAATTATCTTTGATGAATGTATGTTTTCATTGTGACTCTATGGCCCAGAGTTAGGCACCAGTCAAGTTCTGAATAGTAGTAACATCATCAACCAATCAAATATTGGAAATATTTACTTTCTATTGTCAAGATATGTGGATTCTTAGCTAATTATATTGAGAAGTACAATTCATTTTGTTGATTCCTTAGATAGAGAATCAATAGGTTAGCCTTCCTAATTCTAAGAACTTAAAATGAAGAAGGATCATGAATCCTTGATCCACTGCTAGATTCTAAGTCACTTACTGAATCTGAAAATAGGTACACCCACCTGAGTTTGTGGAACTCAAAGTGAAGAAGGATTATATCCTTATTAATTAGCCTTGTTCATGTATGAATTTTAAATCGAAATTAAGGGTCAGACATTTATTGCTATTTTAATTGATTCTACAAGAAAAAGTGCTAACATAGAGGATGATCAAAAGGGAAAAAGAAACTATTCTGATGAATTTGTGGCTCTACTACCTGGAACCAATCAAGGGAAAAAGGTAAATTATGAACTTCTTATTGATGATAAGGAAAATTATAGAGATGCATGTACTCCTGGGTTTTATGGCTATCATCTATTTAATTATTTCTAGAGTAATAAGGATAAATAAATTCCAATTTCCAATCCCTAGACATCAGGGTTAGCTAAGTTGGTTGTCCCAAATGTCTTTGTAGACGTAGACTTACTGATAGAGCTAGCTAGGAAATATGATTCTCTTTCTAGAACCATTAAGAAGAGTGATGGATCAGCCTTGATTACATTGGATAGGGCTTCATTCATGAAGGATTTTTACATATATCATCCCTTCACCATAGAGATTGATTTAACAAAGTTAGAGAATCAATCTGTCAAAGAAGATACCATTTTTGCCAAGTTAATCCAAGTTCATGTGCCCAAATCAAAAATGAATTATATAGTTTCTATAGCAAATTCCAGTGCCCCATATTTTTATAAGGATTTGAGTCATTATGTGAAGTACATTGCTTATGCATTGTGTAGGGTTTTAGGGAAGGATGGGGGTAGTGAGAGTGTATCTACATATTTATTAATGATCATCTTAGACATGCATAATTCTCATGCTAATATTGATTATGATTATATTCAGTATGTTCAAATAAATCAAGTCCTTATAGATTTCCATAGTAAACCAAACCCTAAATTTTTGCATTATTCCATTTTGATACACTTAATTTTATATTTCAGTATCAATAGCATGGATGTACACAATTTGAGGCAAGCAAAACTTTGTGCAACTATGGGTTAGGGTTAAAAATTTTACTTCCAATGAACATGAGTTTTGTGGTTATCAGAATTGGATTGCATATCCAATTCTTAATCTCCTAGGTGTGAATATGACCATATTTCCAATCAAGATGATGTAGCTTCTTATACCTTGTCAGTAATTTGATAAGTGGGAAGGAGATCATAACCGGGGAGATTTCTACTATAAGATAAACTTTACTTTGATGAGGGTTTATGGATGTTCCCAACCCCCACATATCTTTCCCAAATATGTGCCCCCAAGGATATCCATAATGGAATTTATCTGGAAACTAATGATGACAAATAAAGAACACCTAGCTCCACATAGGAAAGGTATCTTTACACCCCGATAATTCAAGGTTACCAATTTCACCATTGGAAAAATAGCATTTGATCCAATGAATAAGTGGTTGGGCCATTACAGAATGAATGTGGCCCTGTACATGTATATAGACCTAGAAGGATTTATAAAGAGTGCCAAGAAATTGCTAACTCCCACTATCACTGCTATCAAAGAGCATGAAGAGTGTGTGGAAGAGGACCTCATAAGAAACATTTTGGAAGAAGATGAGGTGGAAAGAAGGGAAAATTAGTATCAAGATCTAGTAAGCCTAGAACAACAAATAAAGAAAAAGGGGATTTCCTTTGGAGGTTTTTTTCCTAGAATACCTTACTTGTAGAGACTCAATAAAATGATAGAGTCTTATAATA
Source organism: Thuja plicata (assembly GCA_018584345.1). NCBI lineage: Eukaryota > Viridiplantae > Streptophyta > Pinopsida > Cupressales > Cupressaceae > Thuja > Thuja plicata. Next base: position 1,346,382 of record MU226065.1, on the reverse strand, counting down.
CATTTTATAATAAGCTTGAGGGTCTAATAGAAGATAAGGAGAGAGGCCCAAAGAAAAATTCTTCTTCAGAATATGAGGAAGAAAGTGATGGAGGTTACTCAATCCATAGCCCTCCTCCCATGGATTAGCCACCCTCAATAGAGTAGAGTATAGAGGTGGACCTTACAAATGTGCCTGATACTGAGGTGACTGATGAGCCCCCTAAAAAGAAACAATAGGTGGAATTAGGGGAACCTTCCCATTTCAAGGCACAAGAGAAGAAAAATAATAAGGTGAGTGCCCTAATCACTGGTAACAGAGCATATGACCACCACCTTAGAAAAACAATCAGGGAAGGAAATAAAGTATAAAATGATGATCAAGAAGAAGTTAAAATACCTTTCCTGCTATGCTAGGATGAAAGATAAATTCACCAAGAGGAATTATTGAAATATGATGCATTTATTTGGTTAAAAAAATAATAAGTAGGAGTAGAGTTGCAACTAATAGAGGAGGGTTCAGTGCCAAGTGAAGCTTTGCAGCCCTTGCAAGCATACGACCCTGAAAATAAAACCATGACACCTGCTGAAGCTAGGTAACTAGTCAAATCGAGTGGAATGTTGCTTGTACCTAGTTGGTATTTAGCTTCAGCCTTCATAATTGATCAGATTAAAAGGCAACCTGATGCAAATCTATCCTTAGAGACAGATTGGAGAAATGATCAAGGGATGTGGATATGATCCACGATCCCCAACTTTAACTATGTGGTCATTCGCACCTAGGACACAAAATCCATATTTAAGCAATGTACAAGAGAAAATGTATAGGGATAAGATCGTTTGGTCTATCCATAATACTAGTGACTTGGAAATATCCCAAGCTCTTACCCATTTTTCACATCTGAATGAAGCCAAGACAGATAAAGTGTCTAAGAGGTACCAAATTTTTTTTGATTAATCAAGTGTTGTAGCAAAAGACAGGGACATATGCTTGATTAATATCAAGGCATTCGAAGGGAAAGTAGAGGAATTGAATAAGAAATTACAAGAGGCCCCCAAGGCTATTCTTTCTCCTCCCAGACATGTTCTAGATTCTCAAAATAAAGTGGATTTGGAAGCCCTGTGGAAGATCTTGCAACATAGGATTGATATCCTAAAGAGTAAAGTTGATTTGGTACACAATGCTTATAGCAAGCTACCTGACCTAGAAATAGAGGTCAATAACCATATTGCAAATTTAAGTCCTTATTTTGGTACTTGGTCAGGGAGGGCATCACTTTTTGAAAGGTTAGGAGCCTTACAGCCATATCAGACAGATCTCCCTGAGATTGTGTGTCAAGTAGGAGAAGATTTTGAACTTATTGGAGCCACTTTGTCTTTCTTCAAAGGTAAAGCAAATCATATACAAGCTAGGTTCAACATGTTAGGGCCAGATTACAATAGATTTATTCCTCCAATGAAAGGAGAAGATAATAAGATTAAGGAAATAGTAGATTGGAGAGGTGAATTTGATACCTTATTGCCTATTAAAGAGACATTTATAACAGATAATGTTGCATTGGATATGGGCAGCTTTAATAAGGCCTTGGACAAGGATTTGAAAGCAGAGACAGACTTTATCAATTTTGTCACAAATGTCAAGTTCATCATCGATGCAATATGAGACAGAAAGAAGGTTCAACTATAGAATATTAAGAGCTTTAATTGGCCTTTAGAGGTAGAGGTTGTAGAATGGGATGTCGGTACAAAACCCACGAAGAAAATGCTTGCAGCCATTGATCTAGATGTATTGGATGAGGAGTGAAGAGGCACCTGGCACCTAATCTATGAGCATAGGGAGGATAATCATCAATAAGACTAGTGTAATTTAACCTATATTGGAGGTCACTAGGTCTCACAATAACTACAAGAGGTTATCTAGAATATCTACAGACAAAGGTACCAGCTATCCAAGATTTGGAAATCAAATCTGATTTTCTACTTATTTCTTCTTTCCACTGCTTGAAGGTCTAATTGTAATTTTTTCTTTTAGTACCTTTAGGGTTAAGCCTATCCATCCAAATCTTTTTGCATTCTTAATATTTAAGGATTCCAAGGTGGCTAGTGATCTATAAATAGGAAGATGTAACATATTGTAAGCATGGTGAAATATACAACTACGAGTTAGACTTCTCATTTTGTCTTGTTTTTTAGGATTTTTAGTCTTTTTGAATGTATTGAAGCAGAAGCATATTAATAAAATACAACACATTTTCCTATTCCATATCATTGTTGTCTTCTTATATTTCTATTTATGCTCTTGTATGTTTAAATTGTAAGGCTCTTTAAATATAAAAGTTATAAGGTAACTGTATAATTACTTGTAAGTTTCTTTCAAGGAGGGAGTAAACCTTATGAGTGGTTCTAGAGGGTTAGACATTAGTGTGAGAATTTGATACAGGGATATGGGAATGAAAATGTAGTTTGTAAGTCACTCTATCTGAGCTACATGTGTATTTCCATTAATTAGTTTTTATGAATTTATATCTCATTTGACTCTTTGCCCAAGATTAGGCACTGGTCTAGGGTTTGATAAGAATTTTTTCATCATCAATATTAAAAAAAACAATCATTTACTTTTCTATTATAAAGAACATACATGTTTAATTAGTTGTATTAGAGAATACAATTCAACTTGTTGATTCCTTGGAGAGAGAATCATTAGGTTAGCCTTCATGAGTCAAGAACTCTAAAAAGAAGAAGGATGAGAATCCTTGTTTCACTATTGTTTTCTATTGTTATGTGCATGGTATAGCTTGTTAAGCTCTATATTAAACTGATTATAGTCATCTTCAAGGTGTTCTATCAGTTGTTGTAGTATAAGGCAATAGGAAACTCAGTGTAACCCCTAATCCACTGTCATAGTTACTAAGAAGCAGTAATCTATTGAAGGTACACCCGCCTGAGTCTATGGAGCTCAAAGAAGAAGGAGGATTAATCCTCATCAATTAGAATTTGTCTTTTTAGAAACAAATATTTGGAATATAAGAGTCAAGCATTAATGTTATATTAAGGTTCTGCAAGAAAAATCTATAACGATCACAACGAAGGGAAATCCCCAGGTCTGGCAGATAGTCAAAACAAGTAAACTACACCTATACTAATAGTGACAACACCATCAACTACATCAACCCTTCAAATAATCATCTGGGTACTATTACTATCAAATACCCAAGTTCTAAATGTGTTGTCACCATGCATCGTACAAATTTTTTTGTGCAAGTAGTACCTTCTATATCTTCTATACTAGCTAACTCTCCAACAACCTTTGATCCATAGACTAGCCTTGTGGATCAGCTAAAGTGCACACCTACCCAAATATCTATGTTCAAAATTTTGCGCATATCTCCATAGCACAAGAAAGCCCTCAACCAAGCACTTTAAAATGTAGTTATCCCAAGGGACATAACTCTGAAAATAATTCAAACAAGCATGAAACCTTTATGGACCATGATATACCAACATAGAATCCTATGCACAATGATCCCTTGCACTTTCTCATCCAAGTTCACAAACATGTGATCGGTTGATTCCTCGTTGATGGTGGAGTTGGTTTAAACACTTGTACTATGAAAGTAATCAAACACTTAGGCTATTCTGAATCCAACATTGATGTCATGAGGAGAATCAATATTAGGGCCTATGATGAAGAATAAAGGTCTTCCAAAGGTATTATCATGCTACTATTCTGAATAGGCCCAGCCATCAAGAACACCCTGTTCCAAATCCTAGACCTAGAGTTGGGATAAAAAATGTTACTAGGAAGACCATGGATTCACGAGATACAAGTTGTACCCTCCACATATCATCGGTGCATCACGTTCCTATACTAGGAGGCAAAAATTATCATTGAAGGAGATAAAAACCCATTCCAATATTATAACACCATCAAAATAAGTACTGACAATCAAGTGCCTTCAAACCAGAAGGAAAACATCCCTTCAACCTCAAACTCTATCCCCAAGGATGTAACAAGAAAAGAGATTAAGATATCCATTACCAACAAAGGATATGGTGAATACAGCTATGATGAATCTTTTACTATCACCAACATTCCTCAAAGCCCAAGGTTATATGGCATGCCACAACAAGTGACGATGCCAGAAACCGTGGAACTTTTTTAGTTTAGATGTCCACCCACCACCTTTTTCAAATGGGGAGACATTGCGGAAGAGAACCCTTTTGATCTAGATATTAAAACATGGTTGTATCAAGACCCACAAGACACACTTCAAGCACACATACCCATGTCAACATATGGAGCTGACTTCACAATGCTGCAAAAGATTGGGTATGATGGTATGACTAGTTTGGGGGCAAGACAAAAAGGTCTAATGGAACTATCTTTACCATCAACCTAGAGAAATAAGAGAGGGTTAGGCTATGGGAAAAATATAACTATTATTACCACCCAAGACCTACCCATTGATCAAGAACAAGTAGCAGAGTTACATCGGGGGAAAAACTCAGAACATGCCTTGATTAGCAATATACAGTAATAGTTATTTCCATCTGAAGTGGGAACCTCTTACTCCCAATTAAACCTTAACCAAGTTATCCAAGATGATGATGAAAGTGAGACATTTGATGAGCGTTCTAGTGCAAATTATTCCCATTAGTATGAGTGGAGATCCCTCCACAATTTTGAACCAGCCATCCCAGACTATCCCCCTCGGTCAGCCAACACTATACACCTTGAGGATATGTTTGACCAATTAACCATAGAGGACCAGCCATGCATCGATAAGCATATTAATAAAAATTCCCTAGGTGGTGCATCCACATCACATTCCCATTTTTTCATAACCATCACCATTCTCCCATTTAACCAAATAGAGTCATCCCACCATGAGGACCTTTGTCTAGTACACCTAGAACTGATAGAGTGGGACCAACAAGGACAACCTGATATAGATCTCTTTAAAAATTATGAGGCTATCGAAGACTTCATGGGACTTAGAGAAGTAATTCCATCAGGGGACCACAAGGTAGGTTTCTCTATTGACCTAGATAGATCAACATATTTCAGGGAGGAAGCTCTTCTTTGACATGCTAGAGGATGGAAATAAGGACCTCCTCTCCTTGACAAAGGAAAATTCAACATTGCTAGCTGAGGAAACAAAAGAATTCAACCTAGGTGATGAAAAGAACCCAAAGATTATCCACTTGGAAAAATCACTCACTCCAGAGGAATGAGAGTAGTTTATTAGCTTATTAAAAGAAAGACAAACCAACTTTTCATGGTCCTACTCAGACATGTCAGGCCTAGATCCAATGCTTATGATGCATCACTTACCATTGTTTCCAAATGCTAAACCTATCAAGAAAAAGTTGCGAAAGATGCATCCACATGTAGCATTACTTTTCAAAGCAGATTCGAAGAAAATCCTAGATGTTGCATTCTTAGAAACAATCCCATATGCAGACTAGATATCTAATATGGTGCTAGTAACCAAGCATAGTGGTCAAATCCGCATTTACATAGATTTTAGAGATCTAAACAAAGCTTTTCCAAATGATGACTTTCCTTTACCAAATATCGACATGATAGTAGATCTCACAACAAGACATAAGATGCTATCACTCATGGATGGCTTCTCAGGATATAGCCAAATAAGGATTGCACTAGAGCACCAACACAAAACTACATTTACATGTGCTTGGGGCACTTATTGGAAGGTCATGTCATTTGGCCTTAAAAATGCAGGAGCAACATATAAAAGGGCTATGACCACAATATTCCATGATCTCATTCACAAAATAATGGAAGACTATGTCGATGACATACTTGCCAAGTCAATGCTCAGAAAATATCATCTGCAAGAGTTAGGACCCATATTTGATAGAATGCAAGAATAAAAAGTCTAACTAAATCCAAAACGTGTGCATTCAGGGTCACTGCAGGAAAGCTTTTGGGATTCATTCTGTCACATCAAGGCTTTGAAGTAGACCCATAAAAATTCAAGGCCATCCTTGACATACCACCACCGACTAATCTAAGACAACTAAGAGGTTTACAAGGAAGGCTTCAATTACCTAACTAGCATACACATACCATCCATTCCAACATCTACTACACAAGGATGTGACATTCATTTGGATAGAACAATGAAAGCAAGAATTCCAAATATTGAAGGATTATCTACTAAAGTCTCCCATATTGGTGCCACCCATTCAAGGTAGGCTATTACTTCTGGATGTCTCTGCAACTGAGTCATCATTAGGAGTGCTCATGGCACAACATGATGACCAAGGAAAATAAATATCTTTCTACTATCTCAGCAGAACTTTGGTAGGCTATGAGAATAACTACTCACCAATTGAAAAATCATGCCTTGCAATAGTCTTTTCTTCCCAGAGGATATGACATTACATGTTAATCCATCAAACCAAGATGATATCACACATTAACCTTTTGAAGTATTTACTGAGAAAAGCATCACTGACAAGATGGATTTCTAAATGAGTGATGATCTTGAGCGAATTTGACTTAGAGTACGTGGAAAAAAAAGATATTAAAGGGACCCATATAGGATCATCATCCTATAGTATCCAACTTTCCAGATGAGTCTATTATTACACTACAAGAAAAAATAGATCTTTGGAAACTATACTTTGATGGATCATGCATGAACCATGGAGAAGAAGTAGGGATAGTGCTCATTACCCCAAATAATTATGCGATCCCTAAATATTTTTGACTCAACTTTCCTTGCACAAAAAATATAGCCAAGTATGAAGCTCTAGTCATCGGAGTGAAGACAACTATACAATGGAGAATCGAGAACCTCAAAGTCTATGGTGATTCACATTTGGTCATCAACAAAGTAAACAATGACTATATGACAAAATATGAGAACCAAATCCCATATAGAGAGAAGATGGACATGCTATGCACTTCATTCCATTTCATCATATTCAAGAAAGTACCAAGAGTTCAAAATAAAGTAGTAGATGTGATGGCTATCATAGAATCCTTAATTGACATGCCAAGCAACGAGACCCGATTCTAGTTTTTGGTAGAGAAAATCATGTACTAGCACATAAAGCACCAATAAAAAAATTAGTGTGCATCCTTGTTGGTCCTAAAAACCCATGGTACCATGACGTATACAACTACCTCTAAAGTAGTATCCTCCCTCCTGACTTATCCTCCCTCCTGACTTTTCTATAAACCAAAAGAAGGCCCTCATCTGCCAAGCCTCTAGGTACACCCTTCTTGCTAGTACTCTATATAGAAGAATTCTAGATGGAACGCTTTTTACATTATCTCACTTCCACGGAATCCCAGAGAGCCTTGTATGAGGTACATGAAGGAATTTTTGAAACCCACGTAGGTGGAAATAGCTTAGAAAAGAAGATCATCTGAATGGGATACTACTAGGCCATAGTAGAGACAGATGCTAACAATTATATACAAATGTGTAGACAATGTCAGATTCATGGAGACCTCATCCATGCACCAACCAAAGAACTCAATCCCATCACTTCACCATGGCCATTTTCTATGTGGGGATTTGACCTAGTGGGTAAGATTACACCAACCTTATTTAATGGACATAAGTACATCATTACAAAAACAAAGTGCTTCACTAAATGGGTGGAAGCCATTCCTCTCACCTACATCACTGGTAAGCATATCACTATGTTCATACTCAACAACATCATATGTTGGTATGGAATTCCTCAAACCATACTAATAGATCATGATACACCTTTCCAAAATAAAGATGTTGAAGATCTTTGTGAGCAGTTCCATATCAAACAAGGTTTCTCTTCCTTCTACTATCCCCAAGGGAATGGTCAGACAGAAGCAACAAACAAAACCATACTCATGATCTTAAATAAAATAGTCAATGAATCAGGGTGAGACTGGCATTTACAGCTTAGTCTCGCACTATAGTGATACAAAACTAGTGTGAGAAGACCCATAGGAGCCACTCCTTTCTCGCTATTATATGGGTCATAGGCGGTCCTACCCCTCAAAGTAGAAATCCCATCCCTGAGAATCTCATTGAAGAACCTAATTTCAGATGAAGACTAAATAGTAGCAAGGCTCAATGAACTAGAACTGTTAGATGAAAGGAGACAAAATGCACTGAACCACTTACAAGGCTATCATAATCTCCTTAGAAGAAACTATCAAAAGATGGTGAGGCCACAAAGTTTTGAGGTAGGAGACCTCATACTTATGGAGAATCAAAAGAACCAAGAAGAGAGGGTGAAACTAGGAAAGTTTGATCCTAACTGGCTAGGACCTTATATCATTGTCACATCTTGCAATAGTGGGGCATACCAAGTAGCAACACCAAAAGGAGATCAGCTCCCAGGATACATCAACAACATGCACCTCAAGAGGTTCTAAGCTTGACTTCTCAAGGTTAAGGAACTTATCTATATTTCTAGAAAATATTAAAAAAATAAAAAAATACAAAAGGTTACCTTGGTGAAAACCTCGCAAACAAGCACCTTGGTGACAACAAAAAAAATCAAAAAAAAAAAGAAAAAAAAAGTAAAGAGAGACATAATCGCTCTCTCGGTGAAAACCTGGAAAACATGCACTATTAAGCAAGTACCTTGGTGAAAAAATGGCAAACATGCGCCAAGTGTTCAAATCTAGCTTCACCATCAATGACAAAGATCAAAGCTTGAGCACCCTGCATGGGAGAATAGCTACCTAAGCTATTTTCAGAAGTACGATCCCCTTTGTGTATAAACACTTATCCATGGTTTATGTTGGTCCACCTGACTAGGGGGGAATTCTAAAAGTCTTGAAAAAATCCCTAAAAATGTAAAAACTCATCAAAAATCCTAAAAAAGAGAAAAATTCCTAAAAAAAATCAATCTTCATCAAAAAAATAAAAAATTGAAAAATCTCAAAGAAATAAACTAGTTCGGTTATCAACCAAGAGAAAGGTGATCAAGCATATCAATAAATGTCAAAATTACGATATTCACAAATTAGCAATGGACTCATATAACTTTGCTTTATCAGATATCCAATCTATCAACAAGTGCATGTTGATCAAATTCAAGCCAATCAATCAAAGGTCAAAATAATGAGTTTCACAATTCAACAATCGACTCATATGACTCAACTATATCAGCTATCCAATCTGTATTTAAATCATCTATCCAAGTGATCAGATTCAAAATTAATCAATTATCTTACACAGTGACACATGCGCTCAAAAACATATAGATCAGTCTTTTATAAATCATCCATACCTGAAACCAAATATAATCAAGCATTAGAGAAACAAGAAAACCAAAGAAGAATAAACTATTGACTAGGTCAGTCATGTCAGTCAGATGTCAGTCTATCTTTTGTGGTTATGTTCTTACGCTACTCCAGGATACCACCAAGTGGTGAGAGTAGCTATGATGGATCATGATCTTATTTTCTTTGAATTTTGTTTGTCAAATGTTTCATTTTGTTTCTGGAGCATGATGATTTAGGATAAATGTGGTAGGCGTTGTCACTTATCTGGCAGCCACATAGTTTGATGATTTGAGCTTAACCCTGAGAAATAATTGGACAAAGCTTTTATGTTATCTACTTGTTCCTACCAATAGAATCATAGCGGTATCCAAATGGTCTCTATCTAGTTGCATTGGATTTCTATCTTGTTTTTCTCTTTCTTTTCAAAATCAAGAGATCATAGCATTATCCAGATGGTCTGTATCTGGGTGTATTGGATTTCTATCTTGATTTTTTTTTATTGTTTAGAGAGCATAGCGGTATCCAAATGGCCAATATCTAGATTCATTTGGTTATCTTTCTTTTCAAAATTAGAGATCATAGCGGTATCTAGATGGTCAATATCTAGGTGCATTTGGATCTCTTTCTTTTCAAAATCAGAGAACATAGCAGTATCCAGATGGTCAATATATGGGTGCATTTGGTTCTCTTTCTATTCAATCTCTCTACTCCTTCTAGTTATCTCTCTAGTCCTTCTAGTTATCAAGAGATCATAGCGGTATCCAGATAGAAAATATATGGGTGCATTGGATGCTCTTTGATTTTCATGATAAGGTGCAATGATGAACAAAATTGGAAAACTTGGCAGAAACTTGGGTCACCCATCCTATTTTATCAATCCAAATCTATCAATCAATTCCAGAGATAACTTCACACTAACATTCATCTAACTAGCACATGCATTTAATTAGACATTTTGTGCATATTAGATTGCATTCATTTATTGCATAAAAAATCTAAAACATGTGCATAGTAGATCATATAATCAATGCATCCATCATCAATAACTTCATAACTAACATGGGAATGCATTCATCATCATCATATATTGATTCACATTTTCAACAAATTAATGCTCATCTGACACATTTTCTATGCTTAATTTGTTGAGGGGGCATATAGTCCACCTGATGTCACTGGGGCAAGCTAGGGTAGGATCAAATCTGAAAATTCTTTGACACAACGTGATTAATCACATTGTTTCAAAGAGGGCCAAATGTAGACACCATAAAATGGACATACTTGCGACCTTACATTACAAACACTAATTTTCATCTATTAATTAAATTTTTTTTTTAATCATTAATTAATCATCTATTTTCTTCTAATTTCATTCCCCAAATCATCTAATCAAATCCCCAAAATTCATTAAATAATTAATTTTATTTAATTAATTAACTTTAATTGATTATTCCCCATTAATTAATTAAATTCAATTCCCTAAAGTTTAAATTTAAATCTTAAAACTTATTAATTAATTCTTCTAATTAAATTAATTTCATTTCATTCAATAATTCAATTCTAAACCAAAAAGAATTCAATTATCTCACATGTTGAATACTTTAATTATAAAAATGAATTAAATATTCAATTAAATCCTTTCTTTAGTTCAAAAAAGAGAACTCTTGATTAGATCTCTTATTGCATGAGTTACTCCACCTACCTCTTTAGTTAAAAGGGTAACTCTAAATTACTTCTTCAATTCTAAAGGTAACTAATAATTAGTTGTTCAGTTAACAAAACTTTATCTCCTCTCTCCTAGTTAAGGAGGTGGAGTTTACTGATGTCTTCTCTGTTAGGATTGATTAATACTGAGAAGAGGGGGTGAATCAGTATTACAATAATTTAAATTAAACTTAAACCAATTCCAAATAAACCATGTGCATACAGAAATGAAAAGAACATAAACAAATAACATAGAACTCATAACATCATTATTTGTTGTCGAGGAAACCCTGGCCAAGGGAAAACCCTAGTGGGAATGGTACCTACAAGCATGCACTAAAGTATAATGTCCTTCTTAGGAAACCTATCCCTCTTAGGAGCTAAATATTACATAGTACAATTCCTTGTTAGAGGAATAAAAACCCTATTAAAGGTATACAACACCCTGTCAGGGGCCAACTGAGCTTACAACTCTTACAAAAAAAATTTTGTTACAAAGTGTTCTCAGTAATGAACAAAACAAGCATCTTCAATGCTTAGATAGTTCCAGTCACAGTTCTTCAATGATCTCTGTCAACCTCTACTCTCGCATCTGTCATTTGCACTCTTACATATACATATACATTCTCTCATCTATCTCTCCATAATATATCTTCTTTACAAAAAGTCTTCATATATATATATATATATATATATATATATATATATATATATATCTTTCACAGCATCAAGTTGACTCTCTTATATTATTATCACATAGTCGGCTCTCAATACAAAATAAATAATGTAAAGAGAAAATAAAAAGTTAACCCTCTTACATAACCAAAATATAGGTTATCTTAAATCATAATCCAATTTATCTTTCCAGGAGTCCACAACATACTCCTTAAATCATCGCTACTATTCAACTGCTCTATTATGCTTTTCTTCTATCTTCACATGTCTTCAAATCTCTGTAACTCACTCTAATCATCACCAAAACTAAATCCATCTTAGGTGGAGGTCATACATATCCCATAGTATCTTACACTAATCTTTCAATTCATAACTCATTGTACTTGATCTTCGATACCCAAAATAATATTCTCATACTCTGTATTTCTGCTTCTATACTTAGTCATTTTGAAGACTGTATCTCCAAAATTGTACTTCGATCTAATTGATCAATATACCAGATATTTTTCCATAAATTAAAACCCATAAGTGTCTCATATCATACAAAAATCATCACTGGCCAACAATCTCTCCCTTTGGCATTGATGGCAACACTTAGCGAAAAATGACTAAGTGTCCAAACTTACTATTCTTCTCTCTTTTTTTATTTTCTTATATATATATATATATATATATATATATATATAATCATTTTATTCCAACTCATTACACATTTTTCTTCTCTTCTCCCCCTTTGACAACAATGAAAAAAGTGCATCCAAATTTATGATATTGTAGGATTTCAGTGCTTGCTTACCAGTTTAAGTACATCTTGGAAGGTGGTGTAGGACCACCCTATTTAACCTAAGTGTTTTTTTGAAACTTATGGATTCCTTGAAGGTCCTAGTGGCCTCTAGGTCATGTTATTAATAAAGGTTTCATATTGGACACCCTTTGTAAGACATAGTTCCAAGATTGGCATTTAATAAGCCCTTGGTCAACTATTGGTCAAATAATGTCCAAAAATTTAAAAATAGGTTATTTTATAATATTTTCATGGTTTTCATGTTTATATCCATGTGAGATCATAAATTATAGGTTTTGACCAAGTTTGGTCACTTAGATTGAAAAGTTACAAAATATTGCAAAATTGCTCAAACGTTGTCAAGCAACTTTAGCAACTTTTGTCAAATATTGTAAAATCCATTCCCAAACGGATAATTAGTTTAAAAATTGGATTTAACCATTGGTAATTCCTAAAAAATCCCTTATAGGTGGGTGGTAGGATAACCTTTTGTAGCTTGGCATTCAAAATAAATAAAAAATCATCATTTTCCTACAAATTTGAGAGACAGTCAATTGGTACAGAAGTTTGGGAATGAAAGTCTGATAGATTAAGGTATCCCTATGAAGTAGGTTCCATTTTCATTTGGTATCATTTCCTAATCTTCTATACATTGAAATTTATTGCATTTTTACTCCTGCTTCCTGGTTTTTATGCCCTAAATCAGGGTTTCTCAAACAATTATGAATATTTCTTTTTTCCACCATGGGAATCTAATGAACCTTGGTGGAAATCATGTATTGAAAATTCCATTTAAGATTATGTAGGCTGGGTTCAGTAAGATGTAGGGAGATGGGTTTTCCATGATTCCCTAGGTGTACATGCCCATGAGTACACCAATCAAGCGATTGAGTGCAATCCACATAACTCGCCATAGGAGATTCTTCAAGACTTGAATTTGAGTTTGAGAAGTCCTTGTACGTTCCTTCACATGATAAAAGTATTGGATTGGGTCCTTGTTGTACAGGTGAGATACTTTTAGTGTAATTGGAGGCCTAATTAGCCCTATTTATTTAGGCAAAATAGTGTGTCTTTCTATTTTCCTTTTACTTCCAAACATTTGTGCTTTGGTGTAATCCATTAGGCCATAAAGGGTACTTGAATCAGTGTTTTGTTTAGGGGGTTATGTGGAATACTTTCAAACTAAGCCCAAATTTCCATTTGAAAAGGCTACAAGCCTGGGAGGGACTTATCATAGCAACCATGACCAAATTAGTGTACATGATGAGTAGAATCATTGGGTTCTTGTCTTAGGGGCCTAAATAGACCAAATCCTTGAGCATAGGTCACTCCTAGTCCTTGGAGTCATTTTATGGGGAGTTGTTGTCAAATTGGTGTAAGTACCTGTAACACCCCAAAATTGGCATCTTGCAACCCTAACCAATTTTGTTGCATTTGTCATTCTTCTGAATCATCAAAGTCCTATTGTACTAGGCAATTCTAAGTTTTGACTGAATCTACTCGACCTAAGTGTCAAATGCAAAAAATCCTAAACCTGCATTAATCATACATTATATTTAATTCATAAATATCTATTGGCTAAATAAACCTTATAATCGAATTAATTTAATTATAAAGTCCTAGCACTTTAATTAAATTAAATTCACCCCTTTTAGCTAAAACACATGAAAAGGAATTAAATAATATTTAATTATTAAATAAATATCCTCATTTCAATAATTGAATTTAATTATTCAGATAATTGAGAAAAAAACATATTTATGAGGTCATACTTTATTTATTTAATTAAATATTCTCTCAAAAATCTTCTCTTCAGTTCAGAAATAGAAGTTATTAATTGACTGTGCATTAAAGAGAAAGAAAATAGTTAAATCAAAAGAGAAAAGAATTAAATCAAAGAAAGAAAATAGTTAAAACAAAAGGAAAATAATTTATTATATTCTTTAGAGAAAGCTTTCTAATCTGAACTCGCTTTTCTATCAGTTTTATCTAAAAAGAGGAAGCTTTCTATTCTGAACAACCTCTGAGTCTATAAAAGAACTCCCATTCTTCATTCAAAACCCTTCCTAAGGTTTTAATCATATACATTGTTAGAATATTGAATTGTTGTTACATTCTTAGTTCATAATCTCATATAGAATAATCTCATTTTGCAATAGATTAATTTCAATTTCTAGAATAATCTTATTGAAACCATGGCATAGTTTTAACCTCATTTCTAGTTTAAATGGATCATTTAGACTAATCTTGCATGTTTCATTCCTAGATTAATCATTGCATTGCATTCATGGAAGCATAAATCCTTCATTCTAGATTGGTCTATGGTTGTGAGACTCTCATTCTAAGAGCTATTTTGAAACCCCGTCTGGATAGAAGGCAATAGGTTGAATCATACAGACAGGTAGGATGATTAATCTCATATTCATTCTTGTGTGTATCTGATGAATAAGGACTATGTTGAAGTGTATAGTTGGTTAACAAGGCCAAATTTACCACATACATTTCTGGTGCCCACCGTGGGGCCCGAGGTAATCTGTTCTGGCTCCATTTCATTACACTTTTTTTTCATTTTTCTGCATTCTATAGGTACTTCTGTACTACTCTGTTTTAATATCGCGCAAACTTTTGTAGCATCTCGCGTGAACTTTTTAGTTCTTCGCGGGGCTTTCTACACTTCTTCGCATGATCTAGGCTGAATCATCGTGCAAAATTCAATACCATAGCTTTTATTTGATATATCTTGTCTCAGTTTTCTAACCATCTATTATTTTTTGACATCTGTGTTTCTCTAATTTTATCTTCTGGAACAGCTTAACAGTGGTTTGCAGGATGCTGAGATAAAGAAAAGCAATCATAAACTTCTAACGTGTTTATTAAAGGATGCTAAAATGATGAAAATCATTACAAACTACTAATGTGTTTATTGTAGGATGTTTGTCGAAGACCTTGTGTGTTTTCACAAATTCTCATGTCTGATTTTAGTAGTTAGAACACACTTCAGTTAGTGCTTAAAATGAATCATTGTCTTGCATGATTGAAGTGTTTTCTAGATTGTAATTCCAAGAACTACATGAACATATCCTCTCCCCTCACCTTTATGGATCTTGGGTGTAAGAGAAATTCATGTGATTCTTCTAGAGTGGCTACCTCTTGAGAGTTTTAGCAGATCCGGTGAGAGTGGATGTCCAACCGATAACAGGATAAAGCCAAGCCCTTCCAAACCGATATACAAAAAATGCTATTGTGATTAATATCACAATAGACAGGTGTGAATTCATTGTGGCAACCAAAATCTCCTCAAGTACCCTAGTAGTGCATTAAAGTCTCGACATCATTAAGGTGAAAGCCTTGCTTTGAAAGGATTGGGAGAGCCCCCTTAATTGGGAAAATGACTTGATCACAACCACCTGAATGGATGTCCTTACTACAAACTATTGTTCTAGTTTCCAAAAACCCTCTATCTATTGGCACGGAAGGTCATAAACCAACTAAGATGCCCCACACTCTTACGGCTCTTAGTAGAGACAACATCCCTTTGGGAAGCAATTCCTTTGGGGTTTGAAGCTTGGTGTGCCTGAGAAGTGAGTGCACATATAAGGAGGAGCCCGTGCCTCCAAGCTTCTAAGTTGTTTTCTAAGAGTAGGTGTAGCTGAACTTTGGTTCAAGTGGTGATTCAACAGATATTGTCTTGGCTATCCTAGGATTGTGATGTTTTTTTTTTGGTACTACAAACATTTTGTTTAATGTGTTTTGCGTGGGTGTATCATTTGAACAACCAAAACGATGGTCAAAAAACACAAATTGTCAAACTTGAACATGTCCAAAATGATCTATAACTCAAACTATGTGTCATTAAATAGCATGATTTTATCTCAGGAAACACAATTTGGTCTTAACTGTTTGATTCTATAAACTTTCATTTGTCAAAATTGCATAGTTTCACGTGACATTCTTCCAATCTTTGCATCACTATCTGAGAGTTTTTGAGTGACACACTGGAAATTATTGCGTGATATTTCACAATCTTCTTGTCATTCTATTCACATTTTTCACCAGTTTGGCATCATTCTTTGCACAGGATTGCATAGTGTTGTGCGCGTCAGTGAGAATCTTCACGTGACAATGCACTTCTTCATGCGAATCTGAAGCTTTTTTTCAAAAATAGTGAGTTAATTCCTATCATTCAAACATACTTCTATCAAATCTAGTCTCTAATCTGGGTCTTTTTATCTACCTTCTATCTTCACACAGTAAAAAACTTGGTTTCTTGGGTTGAGGATTACGTGATTCTTGATTAAAATAGTCTCATCTCATATCTTTTGGTCTATTTCTACTGTGTCATCATGCCTTGTGTTGCAATAGTCATCTCTTGGTTCTTCTAGCCTCATCTCTAATGATTTGCACCAAGGATACTTCACCCTTTGGCACTTTCATGCACTTACTTTGAGACAGTTTCAAGTTTGGTCCTAATTCACATCTCTTGTTCAATCTTTGTCTATGACTGTCACAACTCGAAGTGGAAAAACATTTCCTTCAATCAATCAAGAAGAATTTGTGCTTTTCACACCATTTCTAATTATATCTAGTGAGGAATCATCTCGATCTCCTTCTCCGGTATACCGACCTTACATTAAACAGTCATTTCCAGTGGATTTTAGTTAGGTTCGAAACCCTTTGTTCCAAGAGGACCCAAATTCTGAGAACATTCAAACTTTTCATACTGAGTCTTTACACATTCAACACTTGCATTCTAGCAAAATGACAGATCATAGTCAACTAGGTGGACCCTGTTTCAACTAGACAGAAAACCCTCCTCTTCAAGAAGAGGAGATAAACCAAGGGGATATCTTAGATGCTCGCAATAATAAAAATTTCATGATAATGATGGCGGTCATAATGAATGAAGAGAAGGATAAATACCTTCTCGAATTAGCCACCTAAGGAGCTAAACTTCCCTCTGATTACAAGGTAGAGACACTTATTGAGAAAGAAGAAGAAACTAAAAACTTCCATTTGCAAAATCAAATGCAAGGCATGCATGCAAGAAAAACTCCTTCAACTCATGAAGGTGATAGAAAAACCTACCACTCAATTCACACTGGAGAGTATTTTTCCTTTCCCATTTGATAAAATTTTATGCATCCCTATGTTTCCCAAAGGAGTTGAACTTCCCAAATATGATAAATACTTGGGTACATCTGATCCCCAAGATCATTTTAGGGAGTTTGGTGCCCTCTCTATGGATTTTATACATGATACAACCTATCTCATGCATCTCTTCCCATGTAGTTTAGGAGGGTCAGCTATGGAGTGGTCTCTAGACTACCAACTGGCATCAAAACTTTTGACGAAATTGCCAATTTATTTCTACAAAACTATTCTCACAACATCCAACATCTGGTTCATATCTGAGATCTTTGCAACTTGAAACAAAATCATGGGGAATCCTTCTTGGTATTTCTCCAAAGATGGAGACAACTTTATACATGATATTCTTGCAAGATACCTGAATCTAAAAAGTTGGACATCTTTCTCGACAATCTTCTCCCCAACTTTGGATATCAGGTATAGTTGAAAGGTCCTCTAACCTTTGATGACATGATTAAGAAAGTTGTGAGAATCGAGACATTTATGATCAAGAAAGGAGAATAGACCTTACACAAGGAAAATAAACAAGGGTCTTCCTCCTCAAGCAAAGATAAACCCAAATTTCCCAACAAGAACCAAAATGTTATGAATGATGGTGTTGTAGACAATGTGAATACCAAGCCTTCCAAGGCTGCCTTTAATCTCAATACCATGATGCAAGTAGCCAAATCTACTGAACAAGCTGTGGTAGATTCCAAACTGAGTACTTCATGATTTTTTGGATCTAAACCTTGGGCTCCTAGACCCAAATGTGAATTCACTCCTTTAGAGGACCTCTTGATGCAGTTTACAAGACTCTCTTAGACAACCATTTACTCACTCCACTAGATAATTCATGACCTTATAATCCACAACCAAGACCCTCTTGGTGGAATGAATCCTCTTATTGTGATTTTCACCAAAACAAAGGTCATAAAATGGCTACTTGTCTTAAATAGTGGCATAAAATCTAGGATCTCATCAATAGTGAGGTTATTGTTGTGAGAGGTCACAACAAGAATTCTGATCACCAAGTTTTCAAAGACCAATTTCCTCCTCATGGAAAAGGTGAATCATCTAAAGGCAAAAATATTGATTCCAAGGTCAACTATATATACACCAATAACAACAATGTCATTAATATGGTTGAACCTATTGATACTGAATACTATAATGTCATCATTCTCAAGGGAAGGGAAGATACTCTCAAGTCCAAAACACCTTTCATTTTGTGAGGCTCTACACCTCAGTCTTCTGAACAAGAATAGTCTCAGGTCAGTGCTAATGTTGTTACTTGATCTTGTGCTAAGATCATCCTCAAAGGCCCTAAGCCTTCTATATCTACATCAACTCAACCTTTAGACAAAGCTAATGTTGGCCCTGCCAATAAGAATCTAAAATTGGGTTCCACGTCTAATGCTTCCAATTACAACATTCTCGATCAATTGCAACGTACTAATGCCCAGATCACTATTTTTGAGCTACTAAAAATTTCCCCTTCTCACAGGGAAATCCTAGACAAAGCCCTCACCGAGGCAAATGTCCCAATAGATCTTGATCTCAACCAATTTTAATCCATGGTAGGTCACTTGACCTCCTCCCATTACTTTTCTTTCTCTAAGGAAGACAACCATTCTTTGAGTCACCCTCATAATAACCCTCTGCACATTGAAGTCATGATAGGTCCAAAGCATGTTCACTGTGTTCTCATAGATAATGGCTCTGGCCTCAATATTTTCTCTGCTAGCTTCCTTACTGAGTTAGGCTATGGCGAAGACTACATTGATGCCTGCAAAAAGATTACTATTAAGGCCTATGATGAAGAAGAACATAAATCTAATGGGCTAGTTGTATTTCCAATTAGAGCTAGCCCTATTGAATGAGATGTTATCTGTCAAGTGCTTGACATTCCTTTAGCACATAATATTATATTAGGTAGGACATGGATCCATGAAATGCAAGTTGTCCCTTCAATGTACCATCAATGCATTAAGTTCCCATTCCAAGGATCTAAAGTGACTATACCTGCTAATACACACTATGATTGCAATGCCCTCATAAAATCTACTGACATCTTTGTGCCTACCATCAGAGAATATATTGAACTCCTTGAGACTAAATTAAAAGAAATGGAAAAGAATTTGACACTCAAAGAAACTGACATGGGAGGATATCAGATTGAACCTGTGCTATATGTTACATCTCTGCCTTTTTCTCCATGTTATTTTGGGAGACCTTCTAAGAGCACTAAACCTTCTATGGTTCCTCCTCCAACAAAGTATGGTGGTACCTTTGTACAAGCCACAATACCATCAGAAGAAGAAGCTGAAAAAAGAGCTATCAAAGCTTAAATTTATAAAGGAGAAGACAATTCTAAACAAAATAATCCACCTTATGACATAAAACCTAAGCAGTATGGCAAAGGTCTATCTATTATGCAATGTTTTGGCTACAAAGGAAATGGTCCTATAGGTGTGAATCATAAGGGATTGATTGCACCACTTGAAGCTATTGGTCGTAGAGCACGTAACTCTATAGGTATAGGCTTCAAGAAACTCACATTTCAATTGGGGATAAACAAGTTCGTACCTCAAGAAGATAAACAACCAATACCTGAAGAAACATCTAAAATTGAAGAATCTGAAGATAGTTCTGAGGAGGATAGTTTTCCTTATCCTATTCCTCCTGACCTAGCAGCATTCTTTATTAAGCCAGATGACTTTATACCGCATGTCAGTACAATAGAAACTGATAGCTATTCTGATGACACCACTTCCCTTGCTCCATTAACCTATGAGGAGTGGAAATAAATACATACTGTAAATCCAGGTCACCAGGGTGATTTATACATACCTCCACACTTTCAACAACAGTTTGAACAAGAATCCCAGTCACTTCTCACTACACAAGAAGCAACTAATGCTACAAAAACTAATGAGGTACATCAATCAAAAGGTGCTCATCTAACCATAGCAGAGGTTCTAGGTAGAACTTATCCCAACTGGGGACAAAGGGTTGATTTTAACCATGTTCTTGATATGGCATCCAATGATGAAATAGACTCTCATGAGTATGAGTTCGATAGCTTGTCATATGCCACCTCTGACAGAGATATAGATATAGTTCACACATATGAAAACCTTCTTGAAGTAGGTGAAGAGTCTAGTGTAAGGTCAATTGAGTCTAACTCCATAGATTTTAACATGTCATCTACTACGGTCGCTAGGAATCAAAGGAATTTGACTATACCTCTGGAAGAGATCGCTTTAGGTCTCGACTTGCTTGTCCATGCTTTCAATGATTATAGTATGAATGCACTTGAACCCGTCACTTCTCTTTCACTTTTCCATCCTGAGCTTATAGACTAGAACTCTACCTCCCCATCTAATGAAGTCCTTATGTTCCAGAATGATTACACTCTTGCCTGTTACCTCCATGCTGTCAAACCTATAATGTCCTCCACTAGTGAAGAAAGTGTCAACATGACTGAGGCTAACATCAAGTATCTTAGTCACAAAATCAAAAGAAGAAAAAATAGGTGCTCTGATGGTGCAAACCACATCATGGCAGTCTCAGAGCCTAAAAAATTCAAAATAAAGAACGTATCCAAGGGTGAAAACCTCTCTGAGGCACCCGAGGATGAGATGCTTGATGCGCTTCCAAGTCATTTCCAGGAATGATCATTTGTGCTTATTGAACTAACTCAACCAATCAACTTGGGTATAGAAGCTGAACCTCAGATCATTCACTTGGCACAATCACTATCTGAGGCAAAAAGAGAGGAATTCACTATATTCTTAAGGAGTAAAAAGATAAAATTTGCATGGAAATATTCAGACATGCCAGGATTACACCCTAATCTAATCATGCATCATTTTTCCATTGCACCAGGTGTCAAGCCTGTCAAGAAAAAGCTTCAAAAAATGCATCCACATGTGGCTCTCCTTGTCAAAGCTAAATTGGAGAAACTTCTTAAGGCAGTGTTTATCAGAGTGATTGACTATGCAGAATGGATCTCTAACATTGTTCCAGTATCAAAACATGATAAATCTATCTGAGTCTATATAGACTTCAGAGACTTGAATCCGGCATGTCCCAAGGATGACTTTCTACTGCCCAATATTGATATGATTGTAGATATGATAGCAGGGTATGAAATGCACTCACTAATGGATGGTTTCTCTGGCTACAATCAAATAAAAATCGTGCCAGAGGACCAAGAGAAAATTGCTTTCATATGTGCATGGGGCACTTTCTATTGGAATGCCATGCCCTTTGGACTAAAAAATGCTAGTGCTACATATCAGAGAGTGGTCATCGCCATATTTCATGACATGATGCACAAAACAATAGAGGATTATTTTGATGACACTCTAGCTAAGAGAATGCATTGAAAGAAACATCTTGCAGATCTAGGTCCTATACTAGATCGCGGGAATAGTTTGGTCTAAGGCTCAATCCTAAGAAATATGCATTTAGAATAACATCTAGAAAATTGCTTGGTTATATCATCTCTGCCAAAGGCATCGAAGTGGATCCTATGAAAGTATAAGCTATCATGGAAATTCCACCACCAAATAATATCAGACAAATGAGAGGACTTCAAGGCTGACTACAGTCTATTCGGCCTTTTATCTCACAACTGGCGGATGAGTCACAACCATTCACCAAGACTTTACACAAGGGTGTGACTTACTAGTGGAGTGAAGAATGTGATGAAGGGTTCACATAAATAAAATAGTACCTTGTGAATGCGCCAATCTTGATGCCTCCAATTTATGGGAAGCCACTCATACTTTACATCTATGCTACAGATACATCATTGGGTATCCTATTAGCTCAAGAAGATCAGCACAACAAAGAAAGGGCTATCTATTACATTAGTAGAACTCTGTTCTCATATGAAACAAAATATTCTTCTATAGAAAAGGCTTTCCTCACAGTGGTATTTGCTTCATAAAAACTGCAACACTACATGTTGGCTCATACTACACACCTAATTTCTAAAATTGACCCTCTGAAATATTTTCTCAGTAAAGATACCCTCACGGGTAGACTCGCTAAATGGGTCATGCTTCTTAGTGAATTTAATATTGAATATGTATAAATAAAAGCCATTAAGGGACAGGCAATTGCAGATCAATTGGCAGAAGAAACTCTAGTAGATCATCAACCATTGCACATTGAATTCCCAAATGAGTCCATATTACTTCTCACACATCAATCCTAGACTATGTATTTTGATGGTTCATTTATGCTATAGGGGTTAGGTGCTGGGATACTATTCATTACACCTCAAAGGTACTCTTTACCAAAAGAATATAAGATTGTGTTCCCTTGTACAAACAACATTGCTGAGTATGAAGCCTTAATCAATGGTATGAAGATCACCCTTGAGTGGCGAGTGGAGGAACTCAATGTCCTTGGAGATTCATAGTTAGTCATCAATCAAGTAAATGATATCTATCAAACAAAGGATGACAAGATGGTGCCTTATAAATGGTTGGTTGATGACCTCAAAAATTATTTTACTCACATCACATTTCAACAAGTTCCAAGGGTAGATAATAAAGTAGCAGATGCCATGGCTACTCTTGCTTCCATTCTATAGATGCCAGAAAATGATTTTTGACATGAATTCCTAGTGGAGACATTACGCTACCCAACTTATGATTCCTCTGATTCCCAGATGATCTATTTTATCATTGGACTTGAATCATCTCACTACCATCATATCTTTTCCTACCTTTGTGACCAGATTATTCTGGACACTTACACCTAGAATGAGAAACATCACTTAATTTGTAGTGCTTCACGGTTTGTCATCATAGCTAATGACTTGTATAGGTGTGGTCTAGATGGCACCCTCCTTAAGTGTTTAGAATTTGATGAGTCTAAATGTGCATTAGTAGAGGTGCATAAAGGCATCTGTGGGTCTCACTCTAATGACCTGACATTGGACCGTAAACTTATTAGAGTTGGTTACTATTGGCCAGATATGGAAAAAGAAGCTACATAGTTTGCTAAGTCTTGCAAACAATGTCAACTACATGGTAATCTGATTCATGCTCTGGCCAAGGAGCTTATTCCCTTCATTACTTTCTGGCCATTTCAATAATGGGCCTTTGACTTGGTGGGTCAAACTTATCCCTCGTCCTCAAATGGAGATAAGTTAATAATCACAGCTATAGACTATTTTACCAAGTGGGTGGAGGCAGTCCCTCTCACCGTTGCTAATGGAAAATCAGTAGCTATGTTCATTCTCAACTACATCATCTATAGGCATGGTGTACCCTCAGCAATAATCACTGATAATGGAGGGAAATTCAAAAACAAGGATTTGACAGAGCTATGCTCTAAGTTTAAAATTACTCAGCATTGGTCTTCCATCTATTACCCTCAGGGTAATGGATAGGTGGAAGCATCAAACAAGACAATCCTTAAAATCCTACATCGCACAATACACAAATATGGACGAGATTGGCATCTCTGGATCAATCCAGCTCTCTGGGCATACATGAAAAGCATAAGAACACCAATAGGGGCTACACCCTATGCTTTGGTTTATGGAGCAGATGTTGTGTTACCAATTGAGGTTGAGATTCCTTCTTTGCGAGTCTCTCTAAAAGGCCTCATTACTGATGAAGATAATAGAACATCTTGGCTACAAGAGCTAGAACTACTTGATGAACATCGACAAGTGGCATTTGATCACCTTAGAGAATATTAGAAAAGGATGTCCAACAGCTATAACAAGAAGGTTAGACCAAGGGATTTCCAACCAGGTGACCTCGTTAACACAGGAGGCCCTACGCAGAGCTGGAGAGAGGGTCAAGTAGCTGACCAGATAGGTTGGAAACTTGATGGTACAAGTGGCCATGTGAGATACATGACTCTTAGATAGAGATCGGGAGGTGCAGGATCTCTGGGAGTAGCTACGGACAACACAGGAGGAGATCTGACATCAAACTACCCAAGTGGCTTACTACTATGTGTCATATATAGGGGTGGTGCCTAATGAGGCATCACAGGTTTCCAGATTCTCGATATATGCCAGAGGGTCAAAGGGTGCACAGGCACCACCTCTACCAGATAGGCCTCCACCTCCACCTCCTTCAGGTGAAAAGGGAGAAGGCCAGAGTTAGTCTTGATAGATTGATAGATGAGATCATAGGATGTATCTGGTGCATTGGCATCCATGTATTGTATCATTATTTTGAGATAGATCGTGCTCGAGTAGCACCATTTTGTATTTGTATTGAAACATTGGATATATATTTGAGCTCATCTTTTGGTATCGTCACATGTGTCATGTTGTCTTTTATGAGATGTTTCCTATATGGTTAGATGTTTAGATGATTAGAATGTATGCAAATGTATGAACATATTTGGAATATATGTAAATATATGAAATGCACATGTTGATGTATGTATGTAGATGATTTATGTAAATGCAATTATGAATGAGGATATGCAAATGCAATGTGTAGATGATGATGAGTTATGAATGTGTAATGTATATGGTACTAACATCTCATGCAAGATGACGAATGCTAATCAAAAGAACATGTGAAGAATCGAGAGCGCAGATCGAACACTTGTGCAGTCGTGATGAAACTAGGATAGTGAAGAAGAACTCCCCAATGTATGAACCCTGGAGAATGCAAATAAGAGAACACTGAATTGCTACCACA
This sequence comes from Thuja plicata, assembly GCA_018584345.1. Lineage (NCBI taxonomy): Eukaryota > Viridiplantae > Streptophyta > Pinopsida > Cupressales > Cupressaceae > Thuja > Thuja plicata. Next base: position 1,321,158 of record MU226065.1, on the reverse strand, counting down.
ATGCAAGTCTACAATGAAAATGCAATCCTATGCAAGATGCAATATGAAAGTACAATTCTAGGACATGGTTGTGAGACCCATCATAAAATCATCATCATTGAGAATTTTTTTAGAACATCAAAATTGATACAACCTTACTGGCACCACAATGCAACCATAAGGATATGAATATGACTTTTCATCAAATAAAATGTAGGAAATAAATGTAAGAACCAGGGCACAAAAGCCAAGATGACTTGAACATTGTTTCCAATTAATGTTGCAAGAGTACACCAGTATCAAGGCATTCAAAGCCAAGATAACCATGAGTGCAATCATGTGTAAACAAACAGAGCAATAACAAATAAAGCAATAACAAACAGAGCAATAACAGGCAAGGAGATAGTACCGACCTCACCATGGCATACAAATGAACAAGATCGAGGAATGTGAGGTTGTTCCACCTTAGTGCGGGAGCTCTTATCACATACACCCTATTTATTTGATGTTTATGTATCATGAGGACTATACCAACAAGCAGTAGACAAAGAAAATATCAATGAAATCCATAAGAATAGACAACATACCAAGAAAGAGTCAAGCATAGCTCAGCCAGTTTCAAAGTTTGTGAATGTATATGTGCATGAGGTGTTGAAAAACACCATTGTGCTTGTGAGTGCATTGTGTTTGATTGTTATCGATAGATGTTTACATTTGAGATATCTGATGTGTGTTAAAAAACATAGATGTGTCCAAAGATAGTGTTAAAAAACACTATTTCACCTTCTTAGCAGAAATTCTTTTTTTGCTACCATGACGCCTGTTTGCCAGGTTTTCATCAATGGCACCTTTTTTTCTTTTTCTCTTTTTTTTTGTATTTTTCAATTTTTTTATTTTTTTGTATTTTTGGAATATATAATTTTTTTTTGGAGATACATTAAAGCACCTATTGCTAGGTTCTCACTAAGATGATCATTTTTTTAGGACTTTTTTAGATTTTTAGAATTTTTTCAGGTCTTTACTATATACAGGAGCATACTGAAGATGTCTCAGTTGTAGAACCGTTTCAGATGAAGAGCGTTTATGGGATCTTTGAGTTTCTCTCCTTTAGTAGTAGAAATTTGATAGGTGCCAAGAAATGAAGCATCATAAAAAGGCATGGACTGGCTACCACCCAAGGCTTGTTACAATTTACACCCGATGGTTGAACCTTGAACTTTTAAATAAAATAGTTCAAGATTTGTACTTCAATGGGAGAACTGAATTTGCAACACATGTCACTTACTTCCCAAGGCTTGTTACAATTTACACCCGATGGTTGAACCTTGAAATTTGAACTAAATAGTTCAAGACTTGTAGTTCAACGGGAGGACCGACTTTGCAACACGTCACTTAATTCACATAACTCAAAAGAAAGAAAAACACAGAAGCCAATAAATGATGAGAAAAAAATAGGTGGTAACAGATTGGAATGAATCATGTGGTAATTCCTTTCATATTTTAGATGCAATCTTGCATTGTCATTTATGGTTTATAGAATAGAATTTCATTCCCTCTCATTTTCCTCTGTGATTTTGAAAGGTTAAGTAGGCAAGTCTTGTGGCTTCCTGCCTTCTTTCCATCATGTTTAAGTTATCAAGTCTTATAAACACATTCATTTCATGTTTATGGATGAATGTCGAGAAGCCTTTCGTATCTTCAGGTTAAAGATACGCTTTGTTATCTAATTCATTGAATATATTTTTATGAGGGAGTTGTACCTCTTAATTCAAAGGAGGGTTATCAACTAATGATAACTCATCCAACTGTTGGTAGAATTTATGCCTTCGTCCGGGTATATTGAGTGATTATTTACATTTCTTTCCAAAGGACAAATTTTTTCACTAACATCTAAATAGGAAAAGCCTATTATTGTCCAAATTGAACAAACATTAGGCATATTCTCTCCACTTTGTGAAGTGGATCAAAAAGCCAAACGTGTGAGTTCAATTTGATAGAAAGAAAGGGAAGGAATTAACCAAACATTTCCATTTTAAGAACCTCCTTGTCAAGGGGTTGAAAAAGAACAAAAAGTGCTTGAGGTGTTTGGAATGAAGACAATAGGGATATGCTCTTCACTCTTTGAGTGAATCAAATTCCCAAACTTGTTGGACTAAGTTCATTTTTCCACTTTCCATGTATGCTAGATTAAATTAGAGCTTTAGAGGGCCTGCCTCCCAAGAATTCCTTTATGAAGGCGATGAGAGGGAATGACCCAAAGTGGGAGACAATCACTTTAGCTGCAATATCATCCAACCCACTATAAATAAATGCACTTTACCTTAATCAGAAAGTGACTAAGTTACGTGCAAGTCATCCTCACTTCCTTGAGTAGTCCTTCAGGATTGTGCAAAATCATACTTTCATGCATGTGGGAAGCCCACAAGGGGGTAAAGGAACTTGACATGATTTAGAACGAAGGTGTTATTAAAAGCCAGTTAAAATAGTAAGCCTACCTTTTTAGAGCCATTGTTAAAAGATAAATTTTTTTGACTCTAGGTAGATTGCTTGGAAGAATTTCTTGTGTTATACTTGTGAAAACAAATGAGAACATACACTTTGTGTTGTTATAGGAATATGGTGCAAATTTGATGTGTGTGTTGAGTTTGTACTTCATTTTCAAGCAAGAATCTTCGTTGATAGATCTGATCAAAGACCTTAAACTTTTAAAACCTAAAAAAAATTGACAATTTGACTTTGATTGGTAAAGTTCTGTGTATGATCATTTAAATGACACTTACAAATAGTTTTGTGATGCGTAAACAACTAAAATGATGCTTATAATATGTCAAAAACTACATAAGTCACTGGAAAGTGCCACCTGAAAACAATTCAACAATGCCTATCAACAGGCAAATGTTGCATACTCACTGCAGAGTGTCGCATATAGTAATTCCAATCAACACGTATTAACATTACAGTGATGCTTATACACCAGGAAGTGATGCCTAGAAACAAAGAAGGGAAAATAGTGGATATTTCTCAAGAGTTTGAAAAAAAGATACTTGCATTTTGGATACCCTTTTGGACATTTTACCTTTGTGTACTTTCAACTTGATCAGAATCTGCCATTTTTGGATATTTTACAAAATCATCCAAGGATTGATCATTCAAGTGAAGACAAAAGCCTAAGATCTTTATACGATTTATGTTCATGTCAGCTTTTACGTGATCCCATTATACTAAGTCTGTATGTGGTAAATTTGGCCTTGTTAACTCACCATACACTTCAACATAGTCCTTCTTCATCAGATACACACAAGACTAAATATGAGATTATTCATCCTGCCTACCTGCATAATTTGACCTGTTGCCTTCTATCCAAATGGAGTTTTTGAAATAGCTCTCAGAACAAGAGTCTCACAACCATAGATGAATCTAGGAATGAAGGATTTTTCTCCATGAATGCAATGCAATGCAAAGTTATTCTAAGAATTGAAAGATGCAAGATTAATCTAAGACATGATTTCAATGCAATTATTCTAGAAATTTAAAGTAATCTATTGCAAAATGAAATTATTCTATATCAGATTATCAAGAAATGTGGCAATAATTCAGTATTCTAACAATGCATGAAAAATGAGTGGGGGTTTGAATGAGAGAATGAGAATTCTTTTATAGACTCGGAGATGATCAGAATAGAAACTTTCCTCTTTGAAATAAACCAGATAGAAAAACTAGTTCAGAATAGAAAGCTTTATTTAAAAGAATACAATAAATTGTTTTCTCTTTGCTTTAACTGTTTTCTTTCTTTGATTTAATTTTGTTTTATTTGTTTTATCTGTTTTCTTTCTCTTTAAAGCATAATTAAAGAGAAGTTTCCAATTCTGAACTCAAGAGAAGATTTTGTTGACAATATTTAATTAATTAAATAAATATGACCTCATAATTGCTTTTTCTCAATTATCTGAATAATTAAATTCAATTACTGAAAAAGAGGATATTTATTTAATAATTAAATATCATTTAATTCCCTTTTTATGTGTCTTAGCTAAAGAGGGTGAATTTGTTTTAATTAAAGTGCTAGGACTTTATTAATTAAATTAATTTGATCATAAGGTTTGTCTAATAGATATCTAGGAATTAAATATGATGTATCATTAATGCAGATTTAGGATTTTTTGCATTTGACACTTAGGTCGAGTAGAGTCAGTTAAAGCTCAGAATTGCCTAGTACAATAGGACTTTGATGATTCAGAAGAATGATAAATGCAACAAAATTGGTTAGGGTTGCAAGATGCTAATTTTGGGGTGTTACATTTTGCCCCTCTTTGAATTGATGTGTGAGAAACGCATTGATTCAAAGAATAGTCTGACGCTTGAAGCACATAAGAATAGATTTGAAAATTTATAATGCAAAGATTTCAGAGCCATATCCAAAACAAAGCTTGACACTCCGAAGTCTAGGTTAGGTTGCCGAGACATTGGTCAAATAGAGTTTTCGAGGGTCATCTTCAGAACGAAGCTTGATCCTTAGGGACCCAGGGTAGAATGCCCTGATACCTAATAGATTAAGATTTCGAGAATCATCTCCAAAACAAAGCTTGATCCTCAAGGATCCGGGTTAGAATTCCCTGATACCTAAATAGATTGATATCTTTCACAAGGTTGTCCCCAAAATGAGGCTTAACCTTCAGGAGTCAGGGTTAGATTTCCCCGATACCTGTCCAACAAGATAATTAGTAGAGTTTTTAGGACTATCTCCATAACGAAGGTTAGTCCCCCAATATCTAGGTTAGATTGCCAAGACATTGGTTAGATTGACATCTTTCACAAGGCTATCCCCAGAACGAGGCTTAACCTTCAGGAGTCAGGGTTAGATTGCCCCGATACCTGTCTCAAAAGATAGTAAATAGAGATTTAGAATTATCTCCAGAGCATAGCTTGATTACCAGGAGTCAGGGTTAGATTGCCCCGACACCTGTCCCAAAAGATAGTTTTTTGAGAACCATCTCCAGAATGGAGCTTGATCCTCAAGAATCTGAGTTAGATTGCTCAGATACTTAATAGGTGACAAGATGTAAGGAACAAAGATTCCCTTATTGATTGTGGAGTATCCAGTTTTGATTGTGAGGTACGAAAAATTGAACATGCCCCAAGTGATGAGATTCCCCTAGCAATGAGGACTTTTGAAAATCATATCAGATTGATTGGAATAGATTCAATGATGTAATCATCCTGCCCCCTCGGGAGTGAAATGGAAAGATGACATGTCATAATTATGATGGAGAGAGAAAAATTGTAGATAGATGTTGAATCAGAGATCAAGAAGAACTCAGAACATATTATGGAAGAATTCAGAAGATTCAAAACCAATTTTGAGCGATTTCAAGGTCTAGTTGACCAAGTTTGACTAGGGTTGACCAGAGTTGACTTTTGAGGAAAAAAGTCAAAGATTTGAGAAAATGATGATAAGATATGATTCTGACAAGAAAGCGACATCAAAAAGTCAACTGCACAAGCATCCGATCGCATCGGTCCCAAAAAATTTAAAATAAGATTTTGAGCTATATAGAAGTATCAGATTTCAATTTCAATCATGAAAATGGATTCAAAGCAGTCAAATTAGGTAATGGTGAAGTTTTCGCGCAAAACGGATCACTTTGAAAAATTAGGTAATGGTGAAGTTTTCATGTAAAATACAGCACTTTGAAAAATTAGGTAATGGTGAAGTTTTCGCGCAAAATGGAGCACTTTCAAAAATTAGGTCAAAACCTATATAAGGATGAAAAAGTCATTTTCAAATCATTTCAATCTTTTGACTTTTACAAATTGAGCTCTGAGCAAAAATGGAAGTCCCCTACAGCACGCATCGATTCAAGCGATCTATGAGGCATAGCTAGCCCGCAGCGTACGGACCTCTAGTAAGTAGTCGATAAACCTGTCTGCATTGTAAATTTCATCAATTTCGGCCACTTTTTCAATATTTTTCCATGTTTTTAGGAAAGGCTCCACGGGTTTTCGGGCGAAGAAGTAGTTTCTTCACGCGGCCCGTAGGGAAATCTCACGCGATAAAACAACTTTTCGCGCCATTCGGTTGGAAAGATCGCACGAGAGAGTACCCATGTTCGCACGAGAAACCCTTCCATAGGGTTATTTATCATGCGACAAGTCAGAAAAGTTCGTGCGAAGGTCAAGTATCATGCGACCCAAAAAAATTCTTCGCGCAAAAGAGTGCTTTGTCGTGTGAAAGTCTGCTTCTTCGCATGGGAAAAAGTGAATAATTAGAACATGAAATCAGTCTGCATCGCGCCCAATAGCATTTGCATCAGCGTTGTTACTGTCGATAGGATGTCTTTAATGCTTTATTACCTCATTATGCTTTGATTATCTGAGATTATTGATTGTGTACTGTTGTTTGCATGTCTTGCAGGTCGACTTTCTAGACATTGCCTTCCGATCACACCACCCGGCTATCAGTAGATTAGTATCACAACTTGATGATGTAGAGACAGCGCATCTGGGTACTTTGGATTTGAGCTCACTATGTGATGTACCCGAGATTCAGGTAAATCACAGATTGTTAGGGGCACTAGTTGAGCATTTCCATTTAGAGACAAACATGTTCTATCTGCCATAGGGGGAGATGACTGTGACCCCCGAGGACATCTATCAGATTCTGAGAATACCATTCCATGGTGCCAGGGTAGAGTATGAGGCACAGCCCAGATTAGGGACACTAGCCTTGAGAGAGATTTTATAGGATGATCTAGTTATGGGGAGAGCTATCCCATCGGAGGATCTGATCACTGAGTATGGACCCACACATAGGTTACCAGTGGTGTTAGCATGCTTCCTGGGTTGTTACCTGATGCCTGATCATGGACAACATGGTCTAGAGTGTGGCAGGGGTAGGATGCTTCAGCACATGTTAGCACGACCTTGACATTACATATGGGGTCAGTGCATACTAGCCCACATGTATCACGAGATGCATGAGATCGCCTATCAAGAGGCAAAGAGTATGGGAGTTGGGTGTTTGTATTACAGGTATGGGCCTGGGAGCATCTTCCCATGACCAGGTCGATATACGACGATATGAGGCAGCCTCTATAGCATTACATCTGTAGATACAAGGGCATGATTACCCAGCCAGTGTTGGGGAAGGTAGATCAGTGGCGAGCTCAGCTCAATGACTTAGCTCTAGTAGTCTGGAGGCCATGGAAACTCACAGAGGCCTGGGATGATGTTGCAGAGGAGCTCAGTCACATGTTTTGTTCACGAGCGATGATAGGTCGCACTATCATAGTTATTGAGAGATTCCCGCAGAAGTGGGTATGGCGGCAACTTGGCCGTCCCTAGGACATATCTCAAGACTACATGGTGTATGCCAGATTCACAAATGAGATTAGGAGGGGCTGGCTGACAAAGCCAGACTAGGGGCACACCATGATTGATATACGAGCTTTGGCCCAAGTTCAGTGGGACTACCTGAGGGATGTAGCAGATGGTAGCATGACCGCAGAGTACAGGGAGCACTTTGTCACCCATCCATTCCCAAGGTTTATGGATCTGGTTGGGATGGCAGGCTGAGGGCACATAGTATAGTCATAGGTGGTACAACCATAGATACAGATGCCCCCACCACAGTGGAGTACACAGCCAGGGGTACAGCAGGGTCCCCGTCCCCAGATAGTACAGGTGGACATCCTCGCTAGACATATGGGGATGGATGTTGGGGCCAACGGCAGTGGGAGTATGAGACAGTCCCGATGACGGACTGTCAAGAAGATAGCTGAGGAGTAGTAGGTACCCCCGCAGGAGGAGGTACAATAGGAGGATTTTATGTAGGAGGACCAGCTTGCACAGGATCTAGCACAAGATCCACAGCGACGGTCTCGGGAGAGAGCTTGATAGCTCTCGAGATAGGTCAGGGATTTGACCATACAGGTGGTTGTGCAAGATGCATGAATTTTGGATAGAGATCAGGAGATACAGGATCTCTGAGAGAAATTACAGGCAGCACAAGAGGAGGTGCGACATCATACTACTTGAGTGGTGTATTACTATGCATCATATATAGGGGTGG
>MU226065.1:1300126-1312757 GCA_018584345.1 Thuja plicata | reverse complement strand
TATATATATATATGAGCTCATCTTTTGGTATCATCACATATTGTATATTGTCTTTTATGAGATGTTTCCTATATGTTTTAGATGTTTTAGATGATTAGAATGTATGCAAATGTATGAACATGTTTGGAATATGTAAATATATGAAATGCACATGTATGTAGATGCAAATATGTATGCAAATGATGGATGTGAATACTCTTATGAATGATAATATGTTAATGTAATGTTTAAATGATAATGAGTTGTGAATATGAATATGTATATGGTACTAACATCTCATGCAGGACATAAAATGCTAACCAAAAGAAAATGTGAAGAATCAGGAGTGAGGATTGAACACTTGTGCATTCATGATGAAACTAGGATAGTGAAGAAGAACTCCCCTATGTATGAACCTAGGAGAATGCAATGAAGAGAACACTGAATTGCTGCCACAATGCAAGTCTAGAATGAAAATGCAATCCTATGCTAAATGTAATATGAAAGTGCAATTCTATGACATGGTTGTGAGACCCATCGTAAAATCATCATCATTGAGAATTTTTTAGAACATCAAAGTCAATACAACCCTTACTAGTGCCACAATGCAAACATAAGGATATGAATATGACTCTTCATCAGATGAAATGTAGGAAACGAACATAAGCACCAGGGCACAAAAGCCAAGATGACTAGAACACTGTTTCCAGTTAATGTTGCAAGAGTACACCAATATCGAGGCATTCAAAGCTAAGATAACCATGAGTGCAATCATGCATAAACAAATAGAGCAATAATAGGCAAGGAGATAGTACCGACCTCACCATGGCGTGCGCATAAACAAGATCGAGGGATGTGAGGTTGTTCCACCTTAGTGCGGGAGCTCTTATCACATACACCCTATTTATTTGACATTGTATGATCATCGGGACTACACCAACAAGCAGTAGACAAAGAAAATATCAATGAAATCCATGAGAATAGATAGCATACGAAGAAATATTCAAGCATAGCTTAGCTAGTTTCAAAGTTTTGCGAATGTGTTCATGTTTAGAGGTGTTAAAAAACACCATTGTGCTTGTGAGTGTATTGTGTTTGATTGTTATCAATAGATTTTTACGTTTGAGATATCTGATGTGTGTTAAAAAACACAGATGTGTCCAAAGATAGTGTTAAAAAACACTGTCGATGGCACCTTTTTTTCTTTCTCTCTTTTTTTATATTTTTTAATTTTTAATTTTTTTGTATTTTTGGGATATATGATTTTTTTTTATCGCTAGGTTTTCTCTAAGATGATCATTTTTTTAGGACTTTTTCAGATTTTTAGGATTTTTTCAGGACTTTACTATATACATGAGCATACTGAAGATGTCTTAGCTGTAGAACCACTTTAGATGAAGAGCATTGATGGGCTCTTTGAGTTGTTCTCCTTCAATAGTAGAAAGTTGATAGGTACCAGACCCAAACACTACAGTGACAACATACGAACCAAGCCAATTTGGTTCAAACTTCCCTTTCTAGATCTGATGTTGTTGATTCTTAGGGTTCTCCCTCAGAACGAGGTCACCCACTTGGAAATCCCTTGGTCTAACCTTCTTGTTATAGCTTTTGGACATCCTTTTCTGGTATGCTCTAAGGTGATCGAACGCCACTTATCGACATTCATCAAGTAGTTCCAGCTCTTGTAGCTAAGATATTCTGTTATCTTCATCAGTAATGAGGCCTTTCAGAGAGACTCACAAAGAAGGAATCTCAACCTCAATTGGTAACACAGCATCTGCTCCATAAACCAAAGCATAGGGAGTAGCCCCTGTTGGTGTTCTTATGCTTGTCCTGTATGCCCAAAGAGATGGATTGTTCTGGAGATGCCAATCTTGTCCAGATTTGTGCACTGTGCAATGCAGGATTTCAAGGATTTTCTTGTTGGACGCTTCCGCCTGTCCATTACCCTGAGGATAATAGATGGACTTGACCAATATTGAGTAATTTTAAACTTAGAGCATAGCTCTGTCAAATCCTTGTTTTTGAATTGTCCCCCATTATCACTGATTATTGCTGAGGGTACACCATGCCTGCAGATGATGTAGTTGAGAATGAACATAGCTATTGATTTTCCATTAGCAACAGTGAGAGGGAGTGCCTCTACCCACTTGGTAAAATAGTCTGTAGCTGTAATTATGAACTTATATCCATTTAAGGACGAGGGATAAATCTGACCCACCAAGTCAAAAGCCCATTGTTGAAATGGCTAGACAGTAATGAAGGGAATAAGCCCCTTGGCTGGAGCATGAATCAGATTACCATGTAGTTGACATTGTTTGCAAGACTTATCAAACTATGTAGCTTCTTTTTCCATATCTGGCCAATAGTAACCAGCTCTAATAAGTTTACGGGCCAATATCAGGCCATTAGAGTGAGACCCACAGATGCCTTCATGCACCTCTACTAACGCACATTTGGACTCATCGGGTTCTAAACACCTAAGGAGGGTATCCTCTAGACCGCACCTATACAAGTTGTTAGCAATGATGACGAATTGTGAAGCACTACAGATTAAGTGACATTTCTCATTTTGGGTGTAAGTGTCCAGAACAATCTGGTCACAAAGGTAGGAAAAGATATGATGGTAGTGAGATGAGTCATGTCCAATGACAAAATAGATCATCTAGGAATCAGGGGAATCATAGGTTGGGTGGCGTAACGTCTCCACTAGGAATTTATGTCAAAAATCATTTTCTAGCATCTATAGCATGGAGGTGAGGGTAGCCATGGCATCTGCTGCTTTATTATCTACCCTTGGAATTTGTTGGAATGTAATCTGAGTAAAATACTTTTTGAGATCATCAGCCAACCATTTATAAGGCACCAACTTGTCATCCTTTGTCTGATAGATATCATTTACTTGATTGATGACTAACTGTGAGTCTCCAAGGACATTGAGTTCATCTACTCGCCACTCCAGGGTGATCTTCATACCATTGATTAAGGCTTCGTACTCAGCAATGTTGTTTGTAGAAGGAAACAACATCTTGTATGCTTTTGGTAAAGAGTACCTTTGAGGTGTAATGAATAGTATCCCAGCACCTGACCCCTGTTTGGTAAATGAACCATCAAAAAACATAGTCCATGATCAATGTGTGAGAAGTAATATGGACTCATCTAGAAATTAAAATTGCAATGGTTGATGATCTACTAGAGGTGCTTCTGCTAACTGATCTACTATTGCCTGTCCCTTAATGGCTTTTCTTTTGACATATTCAATATCAAATTTACTAAGAAGCATGACCCATTTAGCTAGTCTATCTGTGAGGGTAGCTTTACTGAGCAAATATTTCAAAGGGTCAATTTTAGCAATTAGACATGTAGTATGAGCTAGCATATAGTGTCGTAGTTTTTGTGAAGCAAACACCACCACAAGGCAAGCCTTCTTTATAGAAAAAAATTTCATTTCATATGAGACCAGAGTTCTACTAATGTAATAGATAGCCCTTTCTTTGTTGTGATGATCTTCTTGAGCCAATATGATACCTAATGATGTATCTGTAGCAAAGATGTAAAGTATAAGTGGCTTCTCATGAATAGGAGGCATCAAGACTAGTGGGTTCGCAAGATGCTGTTTGATTTGTGTGAACCCTTCATTACATTCTTTGTTCCATTGATAAGCCACACCCTTGTGTAAAGTCTTGGTAAATGGATGTGACTTGTCCGCTAGTTGAGACTAGATAAAATGCCGGGTAGACTGTAGTTGGCCTTGAAGTCCTCTCATTTGTCTGATATTTTTTGGTGGTGGCATTTCCATGATAGCTTGTACTTTTGCAAGATCCACTTTGATGCCTTTGACAGAGATGATATAGCCAAGCAATTTTCCAGATGTTACGCCAAATGCACATTTCTTAGGATTGAGTCTCAGACTGAACTGTTCCATATGATCTAGTATAGGACCTAGATCTGCAAGATGCTTCTTTTAGTGCATGGTCTTAGCTAAAGTGTCATCCACATAATCTTCCATTGTTTTATGCATCATGTCATGAAATATAGTAGTAACATCTCTTTGATATGTAGCACCTATATTTTTGAGTCCAAAAGGGCATGACATTCCAACAGAAAGTGCCCCATGCACATGTGAAAGCAGTTTTCTCTTGGTCCTCTAGCATGATTTTTATTTGGTTGTAGCCGAAGAAACCATCCTTTAGTGAGTACATTCCATACCCTATTTTCATATCTACAATCATATCAATATTAGGCAATGGAAAATTGTCCTTAGGACATGCCAAATTCAAGTCTCTGAATTTTGTGCAGAACTCGTATAGATTTATCATGTTTTGATACTAGAACAATATTAGAGATCCATTCTGCATAGTCAATTACTCTGATAAACACTACCTTAAGAAGTTTCTCCAATTCAGCTTTGACAAGTAGAGCTACATGTGGATGCATTTTTTAAAACTTCTACTTGACGGGCTTAACACCTAGTGCAATGGATAAATGGTGCATGATTAGATTAGGGTCTAATCCTGGCATGTTTGAATATTTCCATGCAAATTTTATCTTTTTTCTTCTGAAGAATGTAGTGAATTCCTCTCTTTCTGTCTCTGATAGTTATTGTGCCAAGTGAATGATCTGAGGTTCTGCCTCTGTACCCAAGTTTATTGGTTTTGTTGGTTCGATAAGAACAGATTATCTCTCCTAGAAATGACTCGGGAGTGCATCAAGTATCTCATCCTCAAGCACCTCATAGAGGTTTTCACCCTTAGATACATCTTTTATTTTGATTGTTTTAGGCTCTGATACTACCACAATGTGGTTTTCACCATTAGAGCGCCTATGTTTTCTTCTTTTGATTTTGTGACTAAGATACTTGATGTCAGCCTTGATCATATTGACACTTTATTCACTAGTGGAGGACGTTACAATTTCGACAGCATGTAGCATTACAAAGTCTACCCTGCAACCCGACGGATCCTATCTAAGGTAGGAGTGTCCTTTTCCAAGTGATACCTTTATTTCTTCAAGACCTTTACCAGAACCTATAAAGGAGATAGAGCCAACAATGTCCTTTCCATTTGGCAACATGGATCTCGATCAAATAAATCACGTTAACAAAGATACGAACAACAATGGAGGAGGCAATGTTTATCCTAACAACCAAGGGTCAAACAAAAATAACATGGGAAATATTGACCCTAACAATCAAGGGTTAAACAACAATAATATTGGAGGAGTAAATATTGACCCTAACAACCAAGGGTTAAACAATAATAACAATGGGGGCACCATTGACCCTAATGATGAAGAAGCAACTGATGAAAAGGTTAATGAAGCAATGAAAAGTCCCTTCTTCATGAAGCTCATGGAAAAAGTGTTGGAAAAAGATAGAGAAAAATACTTCCTAGACCTAGCACAAACGGGTCTCAAACTTCCCCATGACTATGATGTAAATAAACTTAAGAAAAAATAAGCTGAGGATAATCCTAATGATATCATGAACAAATAATTAAAAAAATTTCAAATACAATTGGACATGATGAAACAAAGCGGGGTTCCTAAACCCTTTTCTATTGAAGCTTTGTGTCCTTTTTAGTTTGATAAATCATTAATAATGGTTCCATTCCCAACTAATGCTATCTTTCCTAAATACGAAAAGTATGAAGGAACAACTGATCCTCAAGATCACTTAAGGGAATTTTGCACATTGAGCCTAGAGTTCATGCATGATACAACTTACCTCATGAGGTTATTTCCTAGAAGTTTAGGAGGCATGGCCATGGAGTGGTTTTCGAAGTTACCCTCTTGCATCCAAACCTTCAAAGAGTTGTCCTCCAAATTTGTGACTCATTATTCCTACAATATCAAACATGAGGTTATGATGATAAATTTATGTAAAACCAAGAAATGAGAGGGTGAAGGATTCCTACTTTTCTTACAATGATGGAGAGCGATATTCACTAGATACCTTCAAAGTGTACCTGAAAAAGAGAAGATGGATATCTTTATTAATAGCTTGACTAATGAGATGAATTACCGATTACAACTACAATGTCCTAGGTCTTTCCAAGACCTAATTGAGAATGGAGTTACCACGGAAGAGTTATTGGTCAAAAGTGGAGAACTAAAGCTTTATAAAAACAACAACAACAATACCTCTAATAAAAACCAAAATAGAAATTCTCCTAACAATAATTGGTTTTGGATGAGGACTAACAATAAAGGAGTGGTGAATGATGAAGTTGTAGAGGATAAAAATTTGAAGGCTACCCCTTTCAATCTTACCAAAGGATTTTCTCAAGCTAATAATGTGACTCAAGAACACAAAGTACCTTTCAACAACAACAATAACAATAATAACTTTGGGAATAATCCAGAGGGTAAAAATCCTAAGCCTTTCTTTACACCAACTCCTAAAATAAAATTTACACCTTTAGGTCAACCCCTTGAGAAGGCATTAAGAACTCTCATTGCTAATAAGATTATTGACTTAACTAGAGCTCAACCATATGAACCACAAATCAAACCTGCATGGTCTAGTGAGTCTAGTCATTGTGAATACAGTATAAATTGAGGACATAAGACAAATTATTGCATGTTTTTGAGACACAAAGTGAAAGACCTAATTGACAATGGTGTGATAAAGGTAGAAGGCCCTCAAAAAAATGAAGATCACATGGCTTTTAAGACTCCTTTTTACAAACATGAAAAGGGTGAATCTTCCAATTCAAACAATGGAGGGAACAATGGCAACAATTTGAGAAGCAATAACAATGTGAACTTTGCCCATACCTATGACAATACTATTAATTCCCTATCCAGACATGATAGTACTATCAATATTGTGGTAATAAAAGAACAACCTATTCAAGAGTCCTCTAATGTTGTAACTAGGGGGCAAGCAACAACAGTTACCCTACAAGGAAGTGCCCCTAGAACCTTTGGTCTTACTTCAACAACTACTTTGGCTAAGACAACACCCTCTTCATTAAAGCCTTATAGTTTGGTGGATCAATTGCATAAAACTCCAGCACAAATCTCTATTTTGGAGTTGTTGAAATTATCTCCTAATCACAAATAAATATTGGAAAAATCCCTAGTGGAAACCAATGTTCCTATAACCTTGGAGGAGGATAAATTTCAAAATATGGTAGGACATCTCATAGCTCCTCATTTCCTTTCATTCTCTAAACAAGATGATATGTCTATTAACCACCCTCAAAATTTACCCTTGCATATAGAAGTGTTAATCCAAATGCATAGGGTTAAGAGAGTTCTCATTGATGGGGGAGGTGGTCTCAATATTTTCACATTAAACCTTGTCAAGTCTTTAGGGATATCTGAATCATCCATTGACCCTAAGAAGAAAATAACCATTAAGGCTTATGATGAGGAAGAAAGTTATTCAAAAGACATGATTGTTTTACCTATTCAAGTGGGACCTATCAAAAAAGATACCATATGTCAAGTTCTCGACATGAAATTAACTTATAATATCTTATTGGGAAGACCTTGGATTCATGAGATGCAAGCGGTACCTTCTACTTATCACCAATGCATAAAGTTTCCACATAAAGGTGAGGAGATCACAATTGGAGGAGATTCTAATCCCTTTCAATATTGAAACACATTGAAGCCAAGTCATGAATTATATATTCATCACAATAGGGAAGGAGTCATCCCTAATGATACTAATGAAGAACATAAAGAGGAAAGTTCAAAGTTGACATCAAATGCTACTTCCATCTCAAACCCTAACCAGACTAACTCAACTACATAAACTAAGGGAAAGGAAAAGATGAGTCATGAGGGTCAAAATTAACAAAATAATTCAGTTAAGACTTCTACATTGAGGATGGAAACTTTGAAACCTACTAAGGAAGAAAGAGAACAAGCTAAGAAGGATCAATATCAAAAGATGACTAAATTGATGCACACCTTTGAAAAGCAATGTAAAATCAACTCCAAGGGAGTGGGGGAATATTATGTTTCCCTATTTGATTTCCCAACCTCTCCTAGGACACATGGGAAGCCATCAAGTTCTCATCCCCCTCATAAATACAATGCTCATTTTGTAAGAGAGAGCAATAAATCCGCCTTAGAAAAAGAGGATAATGAAGTACTATAATGGATCTATAAGGAAGAAGACACTTCAAATCAATCTATGGAAAGGGTACAACACATTAACATTCAAACTGATCAATATGGGAAAGGATAT
Organism: Thuja plicata; assembly: GCA_018584345.1. Lineage (NCBI taxonomy): Eukaryota > Viridiplantae > Streptophyta > Pinopsida > Cupressales > Cupressaceae > Thuja > Thuja plicata. Next base: position 1,304,575 of record MU226065.1, on the reverse strand, counting down.
CAAATCATGAAAAAAATAGGATATAAGGGAAGAGGACCCTTAAGAGTTTGAAATAGAGGATTATTAGAACCTATTGAACCAGCTTGGAGAGCAAAAGAAGAAAAAGCTGGAATAGGTTTTCAACATAGAGGAGAAAGTTCAAGTCTAATGCATGATTTCCATGAACTAGTGCACATGGTTGGTTCCAAAAGTGAAGATTATTCTATGGATTATGAGCGGGATTCCTTTTTCGAAGAGTCTTGTCATGACATATAAGTTGATGTTATTCACACATATGCAACTATTCCCAGTGTTACAAGTCAAGGAAATGAACATCAAGGCTCAAATTCCACACAAGTGTCAAGTGAACATCAAGAAAGCAACATAGGGAAAGCATCTAGGACTATTCAATGGGTAGGTGAACCTTGGGTACCTTTGTGGGGGGTGATTCAAATGTTGTATTTAATCCACATGCATTTTTTCCCATGGAAATTAGCGAGGAATCTAGTGAAGGGGACTTTGATCCAACTTCCATGGAACATCTTGAGGAAGCCCATGTCATAGACCTAAGTGATACAATGTACAAAGCTTCAAATGAGTTCATTTCCTTAAACCCTTCCAATGCCAATTTTCCAAATGAATATTTATCCTTAATGCATCCCGAACTCATTGATTGGGATTTATCTGAACCAAGTGACTTATTATACTTTCCAAATGACCTTGCAATGGCCCAATACCTAAATGCGGTTGGGCCATATTCTTCCATCCATGAATACAATCTGGACATAATGATAGAGGTAGGGGTCCAACCTCTCAATCCACAAAAGAAAATAAAAAAATATTTAAAAAATGAAAAGGTCTAGTGGTGAAAACCATCATGTGGCAGTGCTAGAACCTAAAAAAGTCAAAATATCAAATGTTTCCAAAGGTGAAAACCTAATTGTGGCACCTAAGGAAGAGAGGTTAGATTCCCTACCCAAACATGAAGATGAACAGTTACCTATCCTTATTTAACCAACGGAGAAAGTTAACATTGGCACCGAAGAGGATCCTAAGTTTGTTCATCAAGAAGCATCTTTAAGTCCATCAGAAAGGAAGGAGTTCATCAAATTATTTTAAGAAAAGAAAATTAACTTTTCATGGTCTTATGCCAACATGCTAGGGTTAGATCCAAGCTTCATAATGCATCATCTAAATGTAAAACCAGGTGTGAAACCCGTCAAGAAAAAATTGAGAAAAATGCACCCTCATGTGGCACTCTTAGTAAAAGCATAATTGGAAAATCTCCTCAAGGTTGGATTTATAAGAGTAATTGCATATGCAAAATGGATATGCAACATTGTACCAGTTAAAAAACATGACAAATCTATTAGAGTGTGCACATATTTTAGAGATCTCAATCTTGCTTTCCCAAAAGATGATTTTCCACTACCTAGCATTGATACAATAGTGGACTTAACAGTGGGTCATTCTATGCTTTCCTTGATGGATGGATTTAGTGGATACAATCAAATCTGAATTGCACCTGAAGATCAAGAAAAGACATATTTTACATGTCCATGGGGAACATTTTGTTGGAATGTGATGCCCTTTGGTCTCAAACATGCCGAGACAACTTACCAAAGAGCAATGACCCCTATCTTCCATGATATGATGCATACCTTTTTAGAAGACTATGTGGATGATATTCTAGAAAAATCACATGAAAGAAAGGATCACTTACCAATATTATACAAGATCTTCACAAGTTTAGAGAAATTCAAAGTGAGACTCAATCCAAAGAAATGTGCTTTTGGGGTACAATCTGGAAAAATTTTAGGTTACATTGTTTCTGCAAAAGGCATTGAAGTAGATCCCAAGACATCACAAGCAATATTGGACATGTAAATTCCTAAAAATATTAGCCAAATGAGGTCTCTTCAAAGAAGGCTTCAATCTATAAGGATATTTATCTCCCAATTGGCGGAAAAGTGTCATTCATTCACAAGGTTGCTACATAAAGACACCATTTTCAAATGGGATGAAGAGTGTGACAAATCTTTCACATTATTAAAAACATACTTGGTGAATCCACCCATCTTAATGTCACCTATTAAAGGAAAACCTTTGGTACTTTACATATCAGCAATGGAGAAATCTTTAGGGGTCCTATTGGCACAAGAAGATAATGAAGGAAAAGAAAGAGCTATTTACTACTTGAGTATAACATTGATAAAGTATGAATTGAATTATAGCTTCTTAGAAAGGGCTTTCCTAGAGGTGGTGTTTGCCTCTAAAAATCTTAGACATTACATGTTGATGTATAAAGTTAAGATCATTCCTAAAATTGATCCTTTGAAGTATCTACTTAGTAAAACAGCCCTAACAAGAAGGATTGCAAAATGGGTGATGGTACTGAGTGAGTTTGACATTGAGTATGTGGATAGGAAAGTGATTAATGGACAAGTAATTTCAGATCAGTTGGCTGAACATCCTTTAGATTCTACACATCCAATTAAAGTGGAATTTCCTAATTCAGAGATTGTTAATGTAGAAGCAAAGACATGGACTCTATATTTCGATGGATCCTATACTCAAAATCGTTCAGGGGCAGGAATTCTTTTGATAACACCTCAAGGTTACACAATTCCCAAATCTTACAAACTATTGTTTCCTTACACAAACAATATTGTTGAATATGAATCTTTGGTCATAGGTCTCAAAATGGCTTTGGAATAGAATGTCACCGAATTACAAGTTTATGGAGACTCTCAATTAGTCATCAACCAAGTCAATGATGAAAACAACACCAAAGATGAAAAATTGATGCCATATAAAAGGATGGTGGATGATTGGAAAAAATATTTTTCTTTGATTACTTTTGAGAAAATACCAAGAGACAAAAATAGATCAGCAAATGCAATGGCTACTTTGGCTTCATTACTCCAAATGCCTGACCAGAATGCAAGGTACGAATTCTTGGTGGAAGAGTTGGCAAAACTGGCATTTGACCTACTTGATACCAAAATAATTGCCCTTCTTAATGGACATGACTCACCTTGGTATGGACCAATTTACAATTATCTTAAAAACCAAACCTTACCTTTGGACCAAACCCAAGCCCAAAAATGACATTTCATAAGACAGTCAGCTCATTATACCATCCTATTAGACACATTGTATCATAAGGGTCTTGACAGAATGCTCCTTAGATGTCTAGAGGAAGAGGAATCGAGGTTAGATTTAAGAGATGTCCATGGGGGGATTTGTGGGTCGCATTCTAGTGGATTAAATTTAGAAAAGAAAATCCTTCGCATGGGGTATTTTTGGAAAACCTTAGAAAAAGATGATTGTCAATTTGTGAAAGTTTGTTCTAAATGTCAATATCATTGGGACATGATCCATGTACCTACGCAAGAATTGCATCCTTTTGTCACACCATGGTCATTTTATCAATGGGTTTTTGATTTAATTGGCATGATTTACCAACCATCTTCTAATGGACACAAATATATCCTTATAGAAATGGAATATTTCACTAAGTGGGTAGAGGCCATTCCTTTGACAACAACCACAAGAAAGAAAAACTCCATGTTTATCCTGAATCACATCATTTGTTGCTATGGTATTCCCCATGCCATCATTATGGACAATGAAAAACAATTCAAGAACAAAGATGCGGATGAACTTTGTGAGACATTTCATATTATTCACCATTCTTCCTCCATTTACTATCCTCAAGGTAATGGACAAGCTGAGGCTACAAACAAGAATATTCTCAAAATATTGAAAAGGTCGGTTGATAAGTCAGGAAGAGATTGGCATTTTTAGATAAACTCGACATTGTGTGCCTATAGAACTAGCATCCGTACACCAACAAGAGCTACACCATTTTCCTTGGTTTATGGGGTCGAAGTTGTTCTACCCCTAGAAGTTGAGATTCCATCCCTTCGAGTATCATTACATGGATTAATCACTGATGAGGATTATAGGGTTGCCCGACTTCAACAATTGGAATTGTTGGAGGAACATCAAACACAAGCATATGATCATTTGAAAGTGTATCAAAATCGAATTTCAAGAAATTACAACAAGCACATCAAACCAAGAGCCTTTCAAGTGGGAGACTTAGTGTTAAGAGAAAACCCTAAAAATTAGGCAGATAGGGAAAAGAAAGGAAAATGGGAAGCAAATTGACTTGGTCCTTTTGTCATTGTTTTTCTTTTGGAACGGGAACATAAAAACTAGTTGATTGTGATGGAGATGAGTTGCAAGAACCCATTTAAAAAGGTTTCATACATAATCAGATGAAAGAGAATCAGATGAAAGATTATCAGGTGAGAGTATCAGATGAGTTAGCATCTTCTTTGTACATGAGAAAAAATAAAAATCCAAAAAAAAGGAGAAAAGATCAAAATCAAAAAAATCAAAAAGATCAAAAATTCAAAAACAATGGAAAAGTAGAAAATCAGAAGAAAAAAAAAATTGAGC
>MU226065.1:1271495-1286349 GCA_018584345.1 Thuja plicata | reverse complement strand
ATGATGAAGGTAGTATCTATAACCTTACCACAAAGTTCAACAGGTAAGTTAATAGAACCAAGTGCAGGATAAAGAAAGCCATTACAAGTTTGGATCCATGCATCAGATGAGTCATAAAAATCACGTTATAATCATACTAGCACTTAACAACCTACTCATTATAGAATGTAAAGTTTTAGAAAGAGGAGTAAACATATGATTCATATAGAAAGCAGTGGATGTAGAAGCACTATTAGATGTAGCCGCAACTTGATCAGCAACCACATTTGTCTGTTTATTAATCTTGACATAGTTGTTAGGTTTCTGGAACTTATTAGGATTAGGAGCATTGTCACCCTTATCAACTGGAACAGGAGCCATTGGAGTGTTTCTCTCAAACTGACTCACTTGTAATTGATAATGGTGAAGTGATGCACACAATTATTGAAAGGAGGTAAATTCAGTAAGCAGAATCTTATCCCTAATATCTTTTTGTAAATTTGAAATAAACATATGTTGAATATCAATATCAGGAACAAGATAAGAAATCTGAGCATACAAATGTTTAAATCTACCAATAAAATCAGTTAAGTTTTTCCTTAATGTTTTGTTTACAATGCATTAAATCAGACAAAGACACTTGTGGTCCAATGTTATTTTGAAATTGTTGAATGAAGGAATTGGCAAGTTTAGGAAAAGAATCAATGGAATAAGGAGGAAAGGAACAATACCATTGTAAAGCCTTATCTCGAAAAGTTCTAGCAAACAATTTAGGTAAAATCCTATGGTCATGAGCATAATCACTACAAAGGATTTGAAATGTTTTAAGATGAGTAACAAGATCACCCTTACCATTGTAATTCTCAAGACAAGGCATATCGGCTTGCTGAGGGACAGTAGCACGAATGATGTCTAGGGATAAAGTACTACCCATATCACATGTAGGAATGCTAAATTTGGATTGAGTTAAAGATGCCAATTGTTGTTGTAAAGATGACATAGTTTGAGCCAAACTAATAATTGTGGAATCATTAGAGGAAACAGGTGGCATAGAAATATTAGGAACACTAGGAAACTTGTAAGAAGTAGCAGGAATAGAAGACACAACCGGTGGAACATTAGGAACCATAGTTGGAAGAGGATTAGTATAAGTAAAAGGCACACTATGATATGAAGGTTGTGAGGTAGGCAAAGATACCGGTGGAGCACTCACAGGAATAGGTGCACTTGGGAGAGAAGTTGTTATCAAAGGAGGAGTGTAAGTAGGAATACTAGGTAGAGGAATAGAAGAAGGTCCTACACTAGTGACAATAGGTGTGAATCCTAACTCTTGAGCCTCTTGAGCTAAAGGTTTAACATTCAAATTCAAAAGATGAGTAATACTACGTAAAAAATTAATACCTTGATCATTATCATGAAGAACTTTCTTAAGAGCTTCTATAGCTTGGATAGAATCTTGATTATGGTTTTCTTGGATAAGCCAATTTCCCATTTTATCAAGTTCGGTTGAAAGTTTTTGCACTTGTTCAAGAGGAACTCTTAAAGCGTCATCTTCATCATGAGATGAATGAGAAGAGTTATGCTCTGTGGAAGGATTGGAATCATGAGTTATCACATTATCATCCGGGATCCTAAGGAAAGGAGAGGAATACTTGGGATCAAAGGAACCCATAAGTCTACGGCTCCTTCTAACCGGAATACTATAAGTAGGACTAGATGTGGTAAAGCTCATACACCAATGCAATGCAAATTAACTAACACAATATTGAATTGTAATGGAATTTGAAAGAATATGCAAAATCTAGCATAAAAAATGTAAATCTAACCCCAAAAAGAAAGAGTTGTCTATCGCGGGTTCACCAAAATGTAAAATATGAATTTGAATGTGTTACTGAAATGTAAAGGATTGAGATGTTGTGACATTACTTAAAATGATTTAGATATAGATATGTTTAAAATGTAGAATGTATTAAGAATGATTTGATTGATTATTGATTATCTTGAAATGTAATGTGTTGATGTGTAAATTGTCCTTTAAGTTGCCTAGAATATATTGAATTCTTTAACCTTAATTGAATTGTATTGATTAAGTATTGCAATTAAGGAGAAGATAAGATGCTCCTTTTATCCTCAAATACACAAATAAGAGATCCAAATTGATCAACCCAAGAAGATGGGCTAATGCGCAAATGAATCAATTATTTGGAAAAGAGAATGACAAGGATATCTTAAATTCTGTAAATTGATTAAGTAAATATGCTTGATTATTGTAATTGAAAAGGATAGGAAGAAGAACCAACCTTGAAATATTGAAGATCAAAGAATGCTATTTTCTGAGGTCTGTAGACTGTTTCTGGAAAATCTGACAGTTGATCCTGAACCAGAACGTAGAGACAAACAAAACCTAGAAATATTTTTTCGTTCCGATGTCATCTTATGAAAAAGGTTTACCTTGACCCACAAATGTCACCCCTGACCCAATAATGTCGACCCTGACCTACACAGGTTCGACAGAAAATTTGTTCGCGCTGTCCGCAAGAAAGCTGAAAAGGGTATCCAGATCTGGTCTCAAAAATGCAATCCTAAACCTGTAACTACAAGAAAAAGAGGATTATTTTTTGTGGGGGAGGGGTTTGCCTTGGTCAAACCCCAGTTTTGGAATTAACCTTATATATATAATTGAAATTGCAGAAATGGACAAAGTAAATGCATAAATTCACCTTGCTTTGTAAAAGTCCTTGTGGAGGATTTGAATCCTTCAATCCACAAGTATGCTTCAAAACATGGAATGTATAAAGGTAGGATGTCTTCAATCTCTTTCTCGTAGATCTCCAACACCAAGTTTTGAATGGGTTCTTGACTTTGGAATAGGCTTGGAAGAAGGTGGATGGAGAGATCACCAAAAGGGCACTATGTAGCTTGAATCCTTCAATGGCCTCCAATGGATCTCCTTCATGAAAATGGATGCTTGAGAATGAATGAATGCTTTCTTCAAATCTTTCTCCTTAGCTTTCTTGAACTTCACTTGATGATGCTCTTCAATTGCTCAAGAATTGCTTAGGCTTCAATAGAGGACTTTATTTTTGCTTGATTAGAAGACTTAGAGAAAATGAGAGAAAAAGCTTCCCTCTTATACAAAAATAGGGCACAATCTTCTAAGGAGGCCGACATAGGAGGATTAAATTTCCATTAAAGCCTTTACCCTTAGGAGAGGACCTATATTAAATATAATTTAGGAATCAACGCTTTGAAACCCGAAACAGCTGACCCAGAAGCGGAAAATACTTTTTGCAAAAGCCGACAACCAAAAACTGTGAAACCCCTAGATTTGAACCCTGGGTCAAGGTTGAGGTCAACCCTGACCTAGGTCAGGTTTGAGGTCGACATAGACCTCATAGGTCGACCCTGACCCTGAAGCCCAGAATCAACAATCTGTAGTCCAGAATGCAGAAATTAGGCTAAACAGGAGTGTAAAGAGGGATAGAACAAGGGGGAAGCCATGTCAAGATCAAAAACCCATTCAAGGTGCTGGTCATGACCCCAAACCACTCACTCGGAAGGCTAAACAAGTCTAAAATGGAAGTGCTTCCATTTTCCAACTATACAATTAGATAGCATATATGAACCTATAAAACCACTTCAAGAATGGTCACTAGAGGTTGATGGACTATTATGACTATACAAGCATAATCTAATGTGAGGAGAAAGGTAATCAACAAAATTATAAATGCAAGAGTATAACAAATGTGTTATAATAAGTATGACACATATCAAACCAATGTAGAGCCTCATTAATCTGTAACTCTCTAATTAAATATGAAATCCAGAAAATATTTGACATGTAAATATGCATCTTTATTTCTGCTAATCCATCAATCAATGTATTTCTAATAATATTTGTATTATAATGAGGGTGAAGACAATATTTTATGGCATTGAACTATCATCAATATTAATATCAGTATTATTTATGACTTGTGACAAATGATCATCCACTCTAATATTAAAAATAATATATAAACAAGAAGGTAAAATATATACATCAAGTGAGCACTACAAGTATTATTATAGCTAAACTATTAAGCAATCCCCAATCACTAGTACACATAGGGGATCCAAGAGTGGAAAGGAAACATCATTGTCATATTTGATGAATATTACCATTAGGAAAAACTATATTACTATGTGAAGGGGTAAATAAGGAATGACTTTGTAAAATTAACACTGGTTATATTTTTCTTATGAACAATGTTAAGTTTACAAAGTCATTTCACTAATCATAGAAAGGGGTATTTTTATCAAGTGAAGCATAAATGCATCCAAAATAGAGTGAAAATTGATTATAAGTTCCATCAAGAATACAAATTTGGATATATAATGAAACAATACATTCATTGAGTATGCGCCACCATCCTTGTAGTACAAGGACATGATGTGTACACAAATTAAAAGACTAAATATAATAAATTGTTGGAACATAATAAAATCCTTCATATACTCATAAGCTTGAAAATTGTTGATAGTAATTTATGGTCATAATTTTAACAATTAAAAATACACAAGTGAGGGTCTACAATGATCAATTAAGTATTAAACACGTATAAAAAATATAAATATAGATAAAATAATGAGATCTAGAAATGATGTTTGATATGTATGAAAATAATATTAATTTAGTTGTCTAAACTACGATGATAAATCAATGTATGTAGTTAGGCCCTAAGTTAACTTATGAGCTAATATTTGAGAAATTGAGACATATAAATAGGTGATAAATGTAAGTGAGAGTGGTCAAAAGGTAAACACAGAACTTAGCTCGCATGATATTGATGTTTAATTATAATTGTTTCTATCCTAAATATCTTATATCTAAACTAATAAATTGGATTAAGGATTAAAAACCTTCAATATATGAAATCTAATCTTTTAAGGGAAATTTTGTTTAATTGAATACTATGTTGACTATGATTCACAATGGGGGCATGGTAGATATTGATCATAATGGGGGTATTTTCTTCTTAATTTCTCCTTTGATCTATGTTTGATTTAAAATGTTGATGAAAAAATCTACACACAATCTAATCCAGAAGAAACTTAAGAAAAATTTAGCATGGATTGTAGAAATCGGGTAGATGTTGATCATCAAATTTCTCTATCTAACACTCATTGCGACTAATGAAAGTTAAATTTGACAACATATAAGACATAGTCAATGATTCATGTAAGGATGGATGCTCTTATGAAATCATTAAATAAATATTAAATTATTAAAGTATTCTAGAAATATATCTTTAAATACATAGTCCTAAACATGTTATTTGAGCTTTTTGGCACATCTAATGATAACTTGTAGGCATATCTTAGAATTGTTAGCTGTTATTGATTCCTTGTTTGGTTAAGTCAAAACAACTTTGAATTTTGAATCATTATAGGATTGTTAGAAATCATTATAAAACCTCAGATTTATGATGTATATTATCAATAGAAGGAACTACATCATTATATGAAGGAGAAACATGTTATTTGATCTTTTTAGCACATTTCATGATATTTGTGTTTAGGGTTGTGTATAGGATTGTTAGGAATCATTACATAACTTACGATTGATGATGAATATTATCAATAGGAGGAATTACATCATTATGTGAAGGAGAAACTAACCTGAATAACTTTATAAACTTAACATTGATTATATTTTTCATATGATCAATGTCAAGTTTACAAAGTCATTCCTCTAGTCATAGAAAGAGTATCCTAAATATTTATATTTTTATTAAGTGAAGCATAAAAGTATCCAAAATAGAATGAAAATTTATTAAAATTTCTATGAATAAAATGAGTTTGTAAACATAGTGAAATAATATATTCATTGAGTATGTCCCACCATCCTTGTGTACACAGACGTGATGTGTACAAAGATCAAAAGACCAAATATAAAAATTGTTTGAATATAATAAAATTCTTGATATATGCATGAGTATAAGCTCAAAAAATAATTGATAGTAATCTATGACAGTGACAAAATACACAAGTGAGGATCGACCAAGTGAAAATTTAAGGATTAAATACATAGAAAACATAAATGTAGATAAAACAATAAGATCTAGAAATGGTGGGTAAAATGTATGAAAATAAAATAAATAAATTTAGTTGCATAAACTGGGATGATAAATCAATGTATGTAGTTAGACCCTAAATTAGGCAAAATAACAGAGACATTCAAAGAGATTTAACACAAAATAATACCGTGCTTCTTATTATTTTCGTTCAATACCTTTACATATATATAGGAGTTCCATTTCATAAGAAACCTCTTGAACTACTCCCTTTATTATGTTGAGTTATTTTAACAAATCAACATATGTACCACTAATAAAATAACCTATTGAACAAACCTTATGACTATAAATAATATTGATTTTTTTATTAACAACTTAATATAATGACACCAAATTATTTTATGCATTCTATTTTTTCTAACTCCTAGATGTGAACACCAATTCCCAGCAAATTTATGAGGAAATCAAGATATCAAAATGGGTGATATATGCAAGTAAGAGTGATCAAATGGTAAACACAAATTTTAGTGCATGATATCGATGTTTAATTATAATTTTTACTATCATAAGTATGTTATATCTAAATTAACAAGTTGGATTGAGGATTAAAAGCCTTCAATATATGCAATCTAATATTTTATAGGAAATTTTGTTTAATGGAATACTATACTGAGTATGATTCTTAATAGGGGCATAATAGATGTTGATTGTCAAATTGTTCTATCTAATACTAATTGAGACTACTGCAAGTTAAACTTGATGATATGTAAGACATATGTGTGATTCCTATGAGGAGAGATCTTCTTATGTAATCATTAAATGAGTACTCAATTATTAAATTATTCTAAAAATATATCTTAAAATATGCATTCCTAAACATGTTATTTGAGCTTTTTGGCACATTTGATGATAAATAGTAGGCATATCTAGGATTGTTAGCTTTGAAATTAGGAAATTTGAAATTTGAAAAATACATCACAAATATGACCCAATTCAAGGACAAAGTATTAGAACTAGATCATAAATGTTATAATTTAACATAAAAATTTAAAGAATTTATATTTCAATTTAAAAAATATATATAAAATAAAAAACATAGGCATAGAAAAATATTAAATCGTAGATAAATTAATTCATACAAAATACTGTAAAACCTATAATAAAGTTTTTTAACATAAAACACATGAACTTTTCTCGTCAACAATGTTATAATACATTTAACATTTACACCATAGAAGCTCTTAAAACTATAAGGTTAAATATTCAAAATTCTAAATGAGTATATATAAAGCGTGTTGAAAGGATCTTCTTCTCCCTCCATTATAGGGCCTCTCACACTCATTACATTCAAATTCATAAAAATAGCAACCCAGATTCCTATAAAGAGAATTTTTGGTAAATTTTTTGTGCTTCGACTTGCATTCGCAGGGATGAAAATAGATATTATATTGTGCTTTATAATAAGTCTCTGAGATAGGTTTTCATGAAAGCTACAAAAGCTTTACAAGATGATCTCTCGTGACTTGGAGCTGAATTAAAGAAGCATTCTTGAATATATTAAATACATTCAAAATCCGCTTCATACCAATACCCATGTATTCTATAAACATTTACAGAATGGTGCTTTCCCCTTAATGAACATGGCATCTCAGAAACTGAATGCCAGGCTATTACATTTAAATAGAATTGTTTTTACTATAATAAATTTTGCTCCTTTCTGGCGTATAATCCTTAGATCCTAAAGCTGCATGTTCATCGAAATATAAGCTGTTCTGCACCTTCAAGGAAGCCTCCTCCCAACTAAAATACTACTTATCTACCTGCCAATAACTTTCCTTCAGTATTTTTTTTTTCTCATAATTTAGTCTTATCTCCTGTTTTTATTCTAACTGGGCTGCTCTAATATGTTGTTTATATACAACATGTTACTTTGCAGTGCATGCTGGACAAACAAATTTAAAAAGCAAAGCAGCAACATCCTGAAAATATAATTTGCTAAGAAGTGAAGTTATATTCTATCAGCTCTGAGCAAAGCCAAATAACTGGAATGATTACCATTTGTTTCTTTACAGTCAAAAATAAATAAAAAATCATCTAGATCAGTTACAATTTGCCTCTTCACAAGCTCTTACCAAAAAAAGGAAAAAAAACACTTATGACGAATATTATTTGCCTGTTTACCAATAAAAAATATCATTTACAGCACTTAATATTTGTTCCATTACAGAGAAGAAAAGCTACACATGGGACAGGTAGAAAGGAAGCATAAGGTGAGCTGTTAAATACTTTCAAATGATTAAAAGAATGGAAGAAAATAATGCGAATAATGTTGTAAGCATTATGGACTTCCAGGCAAGTTGCAATAGAAAAATTGCTTGATTTGGTATAGAATGGAGGAGCACATTTACATGGCATAACAGTGAACAATATTTTGAGTCAGTGATGACTAATTCGTCAGACTTGGCTGTTATGCGTTGTACGTCAGAGTAACGATAATGAAGGGATTAGATGAATTTATTTACATAATTTCACTACTTTACGAACAAAATGGAGATCGATCCGACAGGAGTGTAAGAGGATTGAGGGGTTGTGCAGATATTGTTGTTTGTTGACGATAGCCTTCCGTCATATTCACACTACATTTAGAGACTTAATCTGCACTCAAATTTGAAGCGTTCTGATCCATTTTTTTAATGGCCAACGTCACGCTATTTAAGCTGCGATGTAAGCAATGTCAGAGGCTACTGTGTGTACCGTTGGGCACTATGCAATTGGAATCTCTGCGTGAGGGTTAAGATTCTTCGTGTTAATGTCTAAGTAAAGTTAAAGTTTCAAAGCAACTATAATAACAGTTTTAATATACGATCATTCGGCATACTTGAATGTCTTGCATAGTTGCAGGTTTTATGGCAGACAGTGGTACTAAAAAATTAAATATTGCAGACATTCAATGCTGTTTTTTCTCTTTTGAATAAAGAAATAAGTTGCTTGGATGTCAAGACAGACTCATTCAAAAACTTCCATGTTTTGCGGATGCTTAAATATCGTGCCTTCCCAATCATGGCCCAATAACACAATAATTAAGTTGTTTAAGACTATCATATTAACAAAAATGGCGATCCAGCACTCACTTTTTTTTTAAAAATGTACATGAAAAAGGCTGAGGTACATGAATAGCATTACTAAATTGTCTTCTGCGACGGATCAAAACCTAACATTTAGAATAAGATTGATACTTACCGGCCATTCTAGTGGTTTCGGAGTTACCGTTCAAAAGCATCCCAATGATCGTTCTGGGCCCCTTTTCAAAAAGAAAGAAAAGAATCCATTTAAAGAATACATTTTTATTCTACTGAATGAAACACGGTGAAGTTCTGCGGACCAGAAGTTTATTATTATTATAAAACTTGGCACTGATCCAGAAAACAGGGAATGCGTATACATTTGTAAAGCGTTTGGATTACATAAATAAATAAACAGATTCAAACTTCAAATTTCAAGCTCTCTTTCAGAAAAAAAAATTCTACATTACAGAAGAAAATTCCGTATAGAAGCTATATGAACACAGGTAATATTTGTCTAAGACAGTTATTTTGAGTATTTCGAAAACAAATATCAGATCAAGAAAAATACAGTTCCCAAGTAGACTGACTGCCTGAGTGTCAAATTATGGTTTCTAATAAAATACAGTTACATGTTAAAACCACTCACGTATAGAAACAAATCAGAAGAGAAACAGTCATGAATGACGCGGCCATTACCACAGCACAAAGCTAGACCAGAGCTTCTCAGAAGCACACTTGGAAGCTCTTCAATCTTCATCTATTCACACAAGAAGTTATTCATTCCCCACTTCCCTTTAAAATAAAAGAATTTATCCACGACGTACACACCTGCTCTGTTCAGCAACAAACTCTAATCTTTGGCCAGTTTAGCCAACAAATAATAAATCATAAACCCTAGAAACTCAAACACGGACGATCCGGACCTGCGAGGACGAGTTTACTGAAAAGAAAGAGAATACAATAGCGCTGCTACAGTTACACACAGGAAATGACTTACAGATCGAAAATGGACGGACGGACGGACTCACTCAACTGTTACTGCAACGTCAGGTTTCCGTCGGCCAGCACGCGGACCTGATGTTTTGGCTGGAAATCGATAGAAAATTACAGTAGTGCGCATGTCAATTTTGATAATAATTTCATATCCAAAACAGAAAGCTAGGGTTGCACCAATCTGCAACTCCGTTAAATAAAAATTATAGCTTTGGAACGGAATAATTCTTATTGAGAATTAGCGGCCTGGTGATCTGCTTCCCCCGATCTGCCCTCTTCTCCTTGCTGATGATGGTTCTGCTGTTGTTCTGAGCTCATTTTATTGTACGCATTTAAAGCAGCGAGCATTCCGAGATTGCTTTCGCTTGAAAAACCCCCGTGCCCCTGCCCAGGGTTCGATCCCTGCTGCTGCTGCAACATCATCGAAGGCAAAACGAACCGCGAAGATCCACCTCCTGAAACAGCAGCTGTTGCATCCTGAGTACTCATCAGATTCATTCTGGGAATAAACGGCAGCGGCAGAGCCGAAAGATTGGAAAGATTACTGTTGTTAGCTGTGTTGTTGCTGTTGTTACTGTTGGTGTTGGATCTGGCGAGGTTCGAACCTGGGCCGCCAATGTGAATTGAGGTTCCCGTTGGCATACAGTACATGGAAGCTCCGCCCGTTGTAGGGAATGGCCACATAGGAGGCTCAGATTGCGGGCCGGCCGCCATGAGATGCGAATTCGCACTGGCGCTCACGGGCTGCAGCATCCAAAACCCCCCTGGCGGCATGTGACCGTGAGCCCACATGGCCGCCGCCGGCATTACGCGCTTTGCCGCGTCCGCATGGGGGCTGTCTTCTTCCTTAAACAAATCTTCTCGAAACCTCTTCCTCAAATTCACATCCTCCGATCCTTCCCCCATCTCGCTCATCAGACTTCCGCTGTCCTGATGATGAAATCCGCCCATTAATGACATGTCGTTGTGGCCGTGCGACGGCGCCTTTGTATCCTCCTCCGCGCGTTCCCATTCATTCCGCATTCGATACTGATGTTCCAGACGTGCAAGGTTCGAATCACGCCCAACCCCAAAAAACGAACTCTGCTGTTGTTGTTGTTGTTGTTGCTGCTGCTGCTGCTGCTTCAGCGGAGCCGAAATGCTGGAGCCCGAACCCCGCATCGAAACATTCAGAGTGGAGAAATTGGCCGGAATAGTCCCCGTCCCTGTTGCTGCAATAATGGAGGGCTCCGCCTGCTGCAAAAGCCATTCAATCGTCTCACCATCGGACTTATGCCCCAGCTCCCTCGTGAGCTGGAAAACCCTAGCCGCGCAAGTCGCAGGCATCCGAATCCTCCGCCCTCGTCCATCCACTTTCGTATGCCGATCCTTCGTCGACGAGCGCTTTGCCAATGCTTTCTTATTAGGATCCACAATACTCCCACTCGCGCCCTCCGCTGGAATCGAACCCGCGACGATGCTGCCGTTGTTACTGTTACTGTTATTCCCCGCCTCCGCCATTGCTGTGGCTGCGCTGCTCATGGCCATGGCCTGTGAAATCGAACCCGAATCGAGACTCGAACCCTGAGCATATCCTATCATTTCACCCCCTCATATCCTTCACAGCCGTTCGTGCGGAGCACTTGTGATGCAATACAATACACAGAAAACCAGATAGATATACCTATACTTACAGTCTTACAATCGATTAAATCAGAAGCATGAGTAGCAGAAGGAGCAGCAGTAACAGTAGTGGCATCACGAGGGATTCAGCAGAGATTCTCTCATAGCGTTCGTGGGGGCCTTGGATATGCAGCCCACTGTACAGCGCTCTCTCTAGCTTTCCCTTGAAGCTTTCTTAAGAGATTAGATTGTTATTTTGGTTCTTGTGTTGGCTGCTTCTACCGAATTCAGGTATGTAATGTAATGGAACTTAATAGTATAAAACGGCACATAATGATTGTGGCTCAATGGCATCCATCTAGGAGAATGGGAATACATATCTTGAGGAGAAGCGTGATAGCGTAAGGGCGGCCCGAACATCTAGGTCTATCGGGTCTTTGTTGAGATAGCTACGCAGGCCGCTTATCAGATACGGTCACATGGCCATATCACCTCTGGCGCTACTCTGTCTGTCTCTTGCCTCATCTTCTTCTTATATAAGAAAACTCAATTTCTAAATAAAAAAGCGGCCAGGCCACAAGTCTAATCAGTCTTGAACCAGTTTTCTTTGTTTTTTATTCTCATTTGCACATTGTGTTTCCATTAAAGAATGCTTCTCTGGCTATAACACCTCATTTGTGAGCTAGGCTGTGTTTAAAAAATTGTTTTGCTTATGTTGAGGTATTAAAACGATAAAGATTTATTTGTTTATTTTAAGCTATTAATTTGTTTGTATTAAGTTGTAGATAAAATTAATAGTAATTAAAAGTATTAACCTTAATTTTTATTATATATATATAGTAATTTTAAAGTTTTTTTATAAGTTGTGAATTAGGTAAAGTATGAAGGTGGGCAATGTCATATTTGTCTAAAATACTAAATTATTCTAATTATTTATAATTTTGACTAAACTTATATGTAGATAATTATAAAATCTTAATTGTAATTTTGTAGCTTTTATAAGTTATAAATTAGGTATAAGATATACTTAAATGTCTATTCGTTTTTTATAAATTGAAAGTATATTTTAAGATTTTTGTCAATTAATAAGTTTTTTAATTTTAAAATTTTACTAAATAAATATATTTTTATTGATCTTTTATTTGTAAAAAATATTATGTTATGACATAGCATTAATCTATAATTTATTAAGAAATAATTAAAATATTTATCAATATATTAAAATTTGTGACTTGGCAATGAAAAAAGCAATACTAGATGGAACAATGGTGCTACTTTTCAATGTCTTTTGGAACTAGGGCTTGGATGCACAAAATCACTTGTCAAGTTCTTTAACAAATTATGAATTGAAAGTATATTTTGCCTTGAATAAGTCAATAAGTTTTTTTTAATTTAGCATTTTGTTAAATAGATGTATTTTTTAGTAATCTTTATTTTGTCAAATATATTTTGTTATATCTTAGCACTAATCCAAAAAATGAGACATACTTTTTTTAAAGACATAATTAGGAATACATTCATAAAATTATCAAAAGAAAATAAGGTGACAGAATACAACTTCTTACACTAATCTATACGATGGAGCAAATGCAAAAAAAATAAAGGGTTTATATTTTTTATGCATTCACTCTCACATATAGATCAATGGAGGAAGTTGTATTCAGACACCTACTTTCCTTTCACTTTGTATCAGAATCTAATCAACTTTGATCACAATGTAGGGTTTGTTGGGTTTTTCATACTAATCTAAGTTTTAATGGGAGTTTGTAGAAGTGACTTTCTATTGTAGAAAAAGATGAAAAGCACATCTAGAAGGATTAAAATGGAGCTAATTATTTTAAGGAAGCATTGCTTAGAGAAATGATAACACGTACATCAAAAGATACAATCACCTAGTTTTCTTTCAGTTATCTCTATAGAACAATATTGCAAAATTGGTTTGATAAATCAATATTACAAATGAAAAATATTTACATATGATGAATCTACCTTAACTATCTAAAGATAAGAAAAGATAATATTTTATAACATATGAGAATAAATTTGAAATGCTTCTAAATATGCATGTATATAAAATATTAGCATACAGTTGTATACACTTAAGAATGTTTGTAAACTAACATGTACTATTACCCATTTATTCTCTACTAATTAATTTGTTTAATAATTATTTCATTTCACCTATCTTTTAA
Organism: Thuja plicata; assembly: GCA_018584345.1. Lineage (NCBI taxonomy): Eukaryota > Viridiplantae > Streptophyta > Pinopsida > Cupressales > Cupressaceae > Thuja > Thuja plicata. The sequence goes on along the minus strand of MU226065.1, from coordinate 1,272,459 downwards.
TCCATTTTACATAAATGTTGATTCAATTTCCTAAACTACAATAACTTAGTCCCCCTCCTCGTTGCATATGATTTGACAAAATTTAATTCACTAATTATTTCTTCCCCTTAATTAGACCTAAAATCAATAAAAAATTAATTATAGTTTAATATTTTATTTTTCATTTACATTTCAATCTTTTTCTCCTTTCAAAATCTCACAATATTGCTTCTAAATATAACTATGTGGGTGAAAGTTGTTTTGTTTTTTTTTATTATTTTATTTTTATGAATATGTAACACCCCAAAATTGGCACCTTGCAACCACAACCATTTTTTTTGCATTTTTCAACCTTTCTAAATCATCAAAGTCCTATTGTACTAGGCAATTCTAAGTTCTGACTGACTCTACTCGACCTAAGTGTCAAATGTAGAAAATCCTAAATCTACATTAATAATACATTATAATTGTTCCATGGGTCCAACAACCACGTCCTAGGGATTGCATCTAGCGTAGTCTTGCACTTTCATTCTAGGCTTGCATTGCAGCAACATTTCAACATTTCATTGTGTTCTCTTGGACTTCATACACTGAGAGGTCCTTCTTCATCACTCGAGCTTCATCACGATTGCACAAGTGTTCGATCCTCACTCTTAATCTTCAAATAGTTCCTTTGATTAGCATTTGTCATCCTACATGAGATGTTAGTACCATATACATTGCACTTATATATCTCCATTCACATATGCATTAACATACATTATTTGCATTCATACATATCTACATCTATATTTCATACATAAATATTCAAAATGTAATGTCCCCGCCAAGGAACCCATAAGAAATCAGGTCTTATGACCAAAATTGCAACTAAATTTTTTTTTTTTTTACATTACATCTTTACTACTCCACATTTACATTCCTTAAGGTTCCCTTAATGAATTTCATTTACTAACATATTTACATTACTTATCCAAATTGAGTT
>MU226065.1:1259470-1271168 GCA_018584345.1 Thuja plicata | reverse complement strand
TCCTACACTCACATCAACCAGTGAACATCAAACCATAATAGGGTCAGTAGGGTTAAATCATAATATAAACATCATAACACAAATCAATGTAAAACATTTTACAGATAGTTCATTTCTAGCCATTCATCATTAAATCATATCTCATTTAATATGTCCACACAACTGCAATAACCAATAATATATGCTCAAATATCTCATAAAATGCTAACTAAATAATAATCATAGTCCATCATAAAACCCAAAGTGTCAAAGCAATAGTCCTGTCCATCTAACATAGGAAGATTCTAGGGTGGGCATTACACAAAACATGTGCATTTCATACATCTACATATAAATCAAAACATATTCATTTGCATGCATTTTTAATCATTTAAATCATCTAAGCATATAGCATGCATAAAATACAAACATCTGATAAAGTACACAATGACGCATGCAATGATACCAAAAGATGAGCTCATATATATATCTCAATGTGTCGATACAATACAAAAAAGGGTGCTACTCGAGCACAATCTATCTCAAAATGACGGTAGAATACAATGATGCCAATGCATCTGATATATCATGGGATACAATCTATACATATGAGCCTACTCTAGCTCTAACCCTCTCCCTCATCACCTGGAGGAGGTGGCGGAGGTGCCAATCTTGGGGTGTTACAGAATATATCTTTCCATTAAAGTTTATAATAAACATACACTATTCACAAAAAAAAAATTAAGCATTTCTAGCTAAAAGTCAATTTTGGTCAAATATATGTTCTAGTTGAATTTATTTTAGATATATATGTTATGAAAAATACGTAAAATATTCTTTTATTTCAATGTCAAATATATTACATTTGATATGCATTTTATAAAGTGGTGGAGATGGTAGAAGACAGTTAAATAGTTTAACCGTACAGTAGAAACTACCTCTATAACTGTCTACACTAATTAATGTAATACATTTACTAACAATGTAATACATTATACTAACAATCCCTCCCTATTACATTGTTCTTATAACCCCCCCTAAGCCTTACATAATAAAAATTGTTGATTATAGAATATATATAGACATGTTTTGTGACAAAAACATATTTGAAGAAACAACTTATAAATCAAGTTTAGCTCCATAAAGCTATCTCGTAACCCTCGGAAAGGTGCAGCCTCTATCTGATATCCTGAATTATTTAACAACAATCCATATTGAGCTCTCCAACCATATGGCTCCATCAAGTTGTCTGATACCCTCGAAAGGGTATAATTCTCGAATACAACATTGATTACTACTGGGAAACCATCCATATTGAGCTTTACACCAAACCCCTTACCTATGTCCAAAAACAAACTTCATAATTAATGTATCTTCAAATATGCCAGCAACAACAAGGAATAAACAAGAAACAAAAAAAACAAAAATGCTTCTCAAGAAAAACACCATCTCAAAGCAAGAAGCTAACTTGAGATGATGGAAATTCCTCCATCGTTTGATGTCGTCGGCCTTTAAAAGTGAACCTATTATAGTTTATCCATGTGATAGCTCTTATGAATCTTTGGAGGCATTGTCAAGTGTTGTAAAGAAAGCTTCAACTACATATTTTTGTTTGTGTGGACCCAAGAAAGTACCAACTCCTATTAAGATATCTACACAAGTATGTTCCATTATATATCATGCAGTCAAGGATGGAGAAACCTCGAGGAGATCGGTCCAACCCTTGCAACCAACTTACACAACGAAAGGAAACAAGACAAAATAAATAGAATAATAGATTCAGCCTTTTATTATCATCGAAAATCATTTACAACAGATGTGCAACATGTTGTTTCACATATCATTCATACATGTCAAGCACACAAACTTGATTACATTCAAAACACTTCAAATCCTACCCAAGATAATCCAAATAATCTTATGAGATCATCATGCTCCTTAGGAACAAGTCCATAAGCATATAAAGTCATCGCAACATCAAGTCAGCCTTGAAAATATTACATCCCCCAAGAAATGAGTAAATATTTTACACCCAAATAGGTCAGGACCCAAATCTTAAGGGTAAAAGTACAAACTTGTGTCACACTTTTACAAAGGAAAATGACCACAACATGCAAATTGTTCAACTTTAAACGACATAAAAGTGACATTTGTATTTAGAATTTGAGGATGATGTAAACTAATGAAAGGTGTAAAAATGGATGAAGTTTATGCCTATAATTTTTTAAATTTTTTTTGAACAATAATTGACATAGTTTTTTAATTTTTGAAGTCCATTTTTTAATTGCTAAAAACTGTTGAAAATCTAGGGTCTAGCTCCCACCAAACAATTATATGCAAATAATATATTTTTCCTCTAATTTCAAAATATGTTATAGATCAAATGTATAGCTAGTGCAAAAAAAAAGAAAGATTAGTTTTCAATGTATATTGTCTCCGTTATAACTGCTCAAAGTTGAACTTTTCTAAAAAATACAATTTTCATCTCCCACCAAATTTCCCCTATCAAATCTACACCATTCGGAAAATAAATTACATATTCTTGAATATGACTCTCTCCTCTAGTGTTAAATATAAATTTTAATTTTTTTTATATGATTTACTATTTTTTTATTTGTTTGAAGCAACGTCTTCTCGAATGTTAAAATACCTACTTGTTGTATTTTAAAATTATAATATATTATATCTAATCAAAATACTACAAAAATTATATGAAAATAATCTTGACTCTGAGCTCTACAAAAGGGTATTTTTTTATCTTTTAAAAAATATCGTTAAAAAGAGTAGTGGTTATTGAAACATCGATTTTCTGAATAATTTTATTTCTTTGGTAATTGGACCAAATTGGTATAAAACATGCATTTAATAGACATTTCCAAATGGAAAAGTTTAACCACTTATCTAGCTTAGCTAGAAAGACCATATGTTTGACAAAAATTGATTTTTAGTTAGAAATACTCAAATATAGTTGTGCTGATAAGTGGTCCTGAAACGTGACACAGCTTTGTGCTTTTACCCTTAAATAACAACCTCCAATGAAAGATTTAAGAGATACGATCACATAAAAATGCCAGCCTCAAACATAAAAATGAGTTAGAATGATCACGCTCAAAACCCGACTAGAAGATTGGGAAACCGATCGGAAAACACAATGACCAACCAGGAAATAAAGAATGAGACAGACACGCGAAGAATCTTCCATAACTCTCACACATAAGTTTGAACAAGCTTGAGGTTTAATAAGGTTTAGATTCTTGTGTTGGTAGATCTGAGTTCCTGACTTGTGAATCCCTAGTTCTGTTGATCGTGAGGTGGCAGAGTGAAGATCTAACTTGCAATTACAGAGGACTTATGCAAGGTGGTGAGGAAGGGTTTACTTTTGGTTGTTGAGTATTGAAGGCATAACAATTGGAGGAGGTTGCATGTGTGTCTGCTAGATCATCGGTTGGAGGAGCATCTTGTGATAGATCACTGATTGGAGAGACAATTACACCTGAGGATTTGAAGATGTCACTACAAAATTTGGGGTCAAATTTCGACGCCAATTTGCGATGGCACTACCATTTGTGTGTGATTTTTGTGCTTTTTTTTCAAGTGCCCCCGATGTTGTCATAATAGCGACGATACCATCATAATTTTGACACCCGCGTAATTATAAACAAAAAAGAAAGAAAAAGAAAGGTTCATTTCTAATTTTTGTGATCGAGCTGCGTGCACGATGAGGGCCCTAACTATGGTAGATCGAGCTGCGTGCACGAAGAGGGCTCTTCTTTTGTGAAGCTCAAGCTCAATTTGGAAGCTTGGCATATGGAATCCATGACTTGAGGTAGGCATTCAAGCTTTGTCTTCTCATTAACTTAATTTCATTTTGATGGCATTTGTTGATTTAATGGCACAATATGAATGTTAATACTCGCATTGTTTACATCTTTGTATATGGAATGCTTGATGACCTGCAAAATTTGAGAGCTAGGCAATTGTTGCTATTACCCTCAAGGCATTGTGTGAAGTGTTTAATCTCTATTTATTTATTTTTATGTTGATATTCACTATGTGGTACTCCCCATTTATGATCATTTCATGAGGGAATGTCTTGATGGCTCGCAGGCTACAAGATAGGGCATCATGCATTATTTATGAGCTCACTGTTTACATCTTTGTATTTGGAATTCTTGATGACCCACGAGCTTTGAGAGCTAGGGCATTGTTGCTATTACCTTCAAGGCATTGTTTGAAGTGTTTAATCTCTCTTTATTTGTTTTGTTGTTGATATTCATTATGTGGTACTCCCTGTTTATGATCATTTCCCTATGTAGAAGACCTACTTGGGCCATTGAACCCCAAACCTCTGCTCAGACATGATTCCTATGGCCGTTCTTGGGCACAGTGATGGGTATGCAGGATGTGGTTTTGGGAAGATCCTTCGATCCTCTAGAAGGATACATTGATTCTAATTAGAACATTATCGCTGCAACATTACAAGGGAGATTGGAATTATGGATTTAACTTATCGGGATTAATACATTTTTCATATTCCAAGGTACTCAGGCACCTTTTGCAGTAGAGTATTCATAATGGATTCCAAAATGGTAATCAACATTCTAATAGACTCACATTTCAAGTATGGTTAGACTCTTTTGATTACTATGTTATGTTGAAATTCAAAACTCTATGTTTATATTGTCTTAGCGTTCATTACTATGCAAATTAGTGTTGTGAAATCTATAGATTGATTTTCTCTTAGATACAAAGGTTGCAAAGAATATAATCACATCATTATTTTATACTCGTTCAAATTGTGACCCATGCGACTATAGAAGGTAGGGAACATATATCGTCTTCATTTCTTCTTCTTTTTTTCCAATGCCAGGACATGGTTATATTTATTTAATATCCTATATGTATAAATTATCTCTATTTTATCAACTCCTCATTATGTTGATGGGACTTTGTGACCGGCTCTGCCAACAAAGGTAAGTTGTCACCGGGTACCAGAGTACTGGCCAACTTTGCCTGAAGAGGTTTACCAGAGAATGAATTCTCCTAGCCTCCAAGCACCTGGTAGTTGGGTCTCAACAGTGCGGGGGAGCCAAGTTGGACAGGTGACTGTTGTTTGAGGGAATAGCTGGTTTTTACTCATCTTTTATTGGGATTTCGACGGGGGTGAGGTTTCCTGCAAGCGTGTTAGATTTACCAAAGAAAGTCCAAAATATAGACCAAAGTTAGGATATATTTCTACTTATAATTGTGTCATACATGTTCAAACATCAACAATGCTCTGATGCCAGAAAACAAAACTAAATATCAAATAGACAAAGAACTAGCAATTCATATGCATTCAATAATAGAGGAATATAAGATCATTAACTAAATGCAAACACCAGAGCGGAGGACATAAGAAAACATACAGCACAAAATATATTCGCTAACTTCGGAGATCATAACAACACACAACATATAGCCACAAGATGTTCTTCCTTCTTCATTAACTCAAACTAGTTCCAACATCACTGGCGAGTACATCCATGGCTCCAAGGGAGCATTAAACTACTAAGAACATACTGAAACTGCAAAGAACTTGAAAATGCTATGCTATTGCTACTAGACAACAAAATCATCAATTTTGTCAACCTTTGTTATGGCGTCAGACTTGTTATTTATACACATACTTGACCTAATCTACATGTACACTTGTTTAATAAAATACAATATCTATGGTCGGTACTACATGCACCACTTACAATCATCTTAGGATGTACAAAACCCTAACAAGATAGAAGAAGAAGAAAGGGGAGAAAATCTAGAAGAATTGGCCTAGAGAAGAGAATCGAAGTACAAAATAGAATAAACTTGCTTATTCTGGTAACTTAGGCCATACACCTCATTAATGTCAATTGTGGCTCCATATCTTTGAGGTGTGCCAGGTATTAAATGTGGGAGTGGCACCTCAGGAGAATAAGAAGACATCTGTCAGAACCATCCCATTCGCTTGACATGTCATTATCTGGATCACCTGCACTATGACCCTTTATTAATTGCTAACAATGATTGGTCGACACCAGGAACCTTGATGCAGATCGCTGCAAAAGAATACAAAACTAAGACCCAGAATTCTAGATTCCAGGAGCTTATGCTCAAAGAATAATAAATCTTCAAAACTTCGCCACACTAGCTGGAATATCTGGAGACCGAAAAACTTTATTGTTCCTTATACTTTTTGAAGGCCTCCAAAATCTAGAGAATTCCTTCCTCATCTACCTCTTTGATACAATCCCAGCGGTCGTTGACGGCCCTGAATTGATTGTCAAGCTCGCTGGCCCCCTCCTTGAATTTTGCAGCCACTTTTGCTACGTCGTGTGCCTAGAGCATCATCCAGGTGAGGCGTGACAATTTTGCCCCGTCAAAATCTCTGGGAGACCAGAACTGTGACTCCATTACTTCATCAAATTTACTTAATACAAAATCGACCGGAGCACATGTCTCAGTGGTGAAGGGATCAAATGTCGATACCCTTGTGACAAACGCCGCATATGAATTTAAAGAATTATGGACTTCTGGGACTTTGTCCCTTAGGGATGCTACTGGTTTCTTGCTCAACTAAATTTTGAGACCAAGTCTAGAGTGTTGGTCCCGGAGGAACCTGAAGGGTTCATCTCCCAAAATGCATGTCTCTGTGATGGCCTCTTCTTCGAAGTTCATTATTTATTCTAACTCCATCCTCCACTCTTCATACTTCTCCATTTATTCCTCCCATAGAGAGATGGCATCGTTTACCTGGCCCAGGATATTAGTGGCCTAGTGGAGGTCCAGGAGTGTCACTGCCAGGAGATGTCTTATGGCTCCAACTTACTCAGTAACCCACCCATCAATAGCCTACGCTTTCTTCTTTATGGTTCTTAGCACGTCAACATCACCCTGCGGGAGCGGTGCTCCAGATGTAGAGACCTCTGGAGGAATTGAAGCCAATGGTTGTGTTAGTTCTGTGAGAAGCTCGAGGAGATTTGCATTCTTTTCTCTTTCCTCCTTCAACTTCTATGCCTCCTTTTCATATGAGGCCTAAATTTCTCGGGTTGCCTCGTTTAACAGATCCAATTCTCCTTGTTTGTCTCTCCTCCCCAGAGGAACCTTTGTAATGGTGTATTCAGCAGATCCAACTATTGCCTCTTCTTTATCTAGGGGAGGTGTCATGACCACTACAACAATATCTCCTCCCGGACTGGTTCAAATGGTGTGGAGGGTCTGGGCCTTCTTGGGCTTGTGAGCCTCTTGGTTTTGGGCCATCATTTTGACCAGAGAGAGAGGAGCCTTTGTTTCCGCTGGGGATTTTCTTTTTCAGGATTCCACCAGCCATTGTGGTGGTAGGGGTGGTCTTGTTGCTAAAGCTTGGGCATTAGGGTCCTCCTCGGGGGCTTGTCATGCTTCCCTAGTATCCTTGGTCACTTTGGACTCTTTTTCTTGCTCCCCGAGATTTCATGTATCTTCCACCTCGGTGGCATTTATGTTTGTTTCTTCAGGATTCTCCCCTTCTCTAGCCTCTATGGCATCTTTGTCCATATTTTTGAGGTTATCCCCTTCATCTTGTTTCTGCTGGTCTCCTCTGAAATTCTCCGCTGGGACATTCTCCTCCGTGGGCCTATTTTCTGAAGGCGGCGAAGGTGTCAAACCTGGGTTTGATTGTGGCACTGTAGGGACCACCTTGCCAAATGTTGTATCTTGGGGTAAAGGATTACCCTGAGTTTATGGAGGTTTCTAGAGCATGGCGGCTGAGGATATGGTTTCTCCTGAAGGTCCGGTTTCCCCAGTCGTAGCCAATTGCTTGGCCTATTCTTGCCTATCTCCTATCTCGGTCCCCGGGACTGGTGTTTCTTCCACCTCTAGTGGATTTTCTTGTGCTTGTTCTTGTTCCTATTCTCGAACCTCTTGTTCTGGGGCCACCTCTTTTTCTTGTCTTTCCCCTTCTTCGGGGAGAATTTCTACCTCCTGCGTGGCAATTTCCTCTACCGCCTTCTCCACATCGGCCTGTAAATTTACCAAGTCCTCTGTTTGAAAAAGATCATCGAAATCATCATGGGGAGGGCAGGCCTCTAGAGGGTCTTCTAGTTTTGGAGAGGAAGGGATAAGCTCCACTTGTGCAATGTCTGGCATTCCGAGACTTGTATCTGTGCTTGGTGGAGGGTTGTTCGCCCTTTGCTTTCGCCTCCATGTTTATAGTGGGGGCCCAGCCTCCAGGATAGCTACACTTTCATCTTTTATCTCTGTCGTTTGGCTCATTAGTGTTGCAAGTGAAGGGGAGCCTGCCAGGAGGGCAGAAGCACCCGGTGCGGCGCTGAGGCCAAGAGAAAGTCTAGTGCTAATGGATTCGCTAAGTCGTTGGGATGACTCCAGTTGTACGTGAAGTTTCTCCATCAAAGGGACTGGGGACAGGGATGGAACCTAGGCTAGGGTGTTATCTTTTGTCTTCCCCCTATCTCTACTCTGCCCTATTGTTCTGAACCCGGAAGCTGACTCCTGCAAAACTGGGGGATCTCGGTGGGTGCTCTTTTTATAAACCCTTGAAAAATGCATGTGAATATGCTTTATTACATCCTTGGTGACACTCTTAATGGTCAAAATTTCTGGTGTGTCCCAATCCACCAGAGGGAGAGCCATCTTGTCAATACATTTTTCTTTATACTCTGGGTCCTCCATGGACCCGGTATCTGAGAATTCTTTTTGGAAGGTCTGGAGACCCATCTTCTTCATCATTCCCTTGGTCATCCTCTCGTAATGGCGACCCCGGACCTCAAAATCATCCTAGCAGTCTTCTCTATAATCTTCCATGTGGGGCTCATGGGGCAATAATGCCTAAGGAAATGTTTCCCTTATTTTATTCGTAAGATCAAAGTTCTTGCGTGCCAGGTAAAATCCAGCCAACCCCAAACTCTTTAAATAATTATCGGCTTCCTTGGCCGCTGCAAGGCTACAAGTATAATTATCGCAAGTGATCGGGAAAGGAATGGAGGTAACCTTCTTGATGCCATAAAATGTATGGACCTCCAGAATTTGTCTGCAGTACTCAAAAAGAATAATCCTATCCCCGCAATGCTTGGTCAATAGGTAGGGTTTTCCAGAAAACCCGGTCATCCGAATGTAAGAATGTTGTTGGAATTGAATAAAATAATTTCCATACAAACTCACCAAGGCCATGGCTTCCTTGGAAAACCGGTACCTAAAATCCTGAGTGAGTGTCAAAATATTATGGTAAATGAAGGTATCATTTACCTAGCAAAAATTGGGGAAGCTGGCTTCCCATTGGATGTGGGGGAAATAATCCCATAGAGTATTATGGCCTTGTCCTATCCTGAGGATGCCCACTGTAAGAAAACCCTATAGTGTGGGTCTATGTTGCACCAATTCCCATAGTACATACGAAGTCATGTAGAACTTTGATGTTTTCCGCCTATATGCACTCCTTGAAATCTGTGCGGGGGATCTCTAACTTCATTTTCTTATAGTCCTTCCTCGGGGACTTCAACCACTGGGTGTTAAGATGTTGCCAAGTCATTTGTTGAACATTGTTGAACTCTTTTAGGGACATAGCCCAGGAGATGACAATAGCATTGGAAAACTGGGGGATTCCCAGTCCTGAAGAAAAAGTAGTAGTGTTGAGAGATACTATGGGCATGGGATAGCCCAGAGGCTGGGAAGAAGCAAGCAGAACAACCTGGGTGGGAGTGTTGTAGTTCTTCACTAGGGAGAGAATCACCTCCGAAGCCTACACTGAGCAGGGGAAGAAAGCGGCTTTAATTAGTTTGGAGGTGGCCACGTTCTTTTCCATACTATCTCTGGCGGTGTGTTGTTGAAACATTGTCCTTACCAGGCCCTGTAGTTTGGACCATGATCCGACCTTTGTGTCGGTGATGTGTTGCAATTTAGAATCCACCTTGGATCCTATGAGGAAACCATCCTTTGTATATTTGGATGTTAGCGGGAGCTTCTCCAGCAATTTCTCGGCCCTTGTCTTGGTGGATGACCTTATGGAAGTAGACAACAGCTCCAGAGTTTTGGGAGGAGTTGTTACTTTAGACATATTGTTCGATGAGTGATATGCAGCCTACAAGACCAAACAACCATTAATATAGATAATCAAAATAAAGTACAATAAATCCTGGGTACGAAGATTTCATCACCATTTCACACCTATCCTTAAGAAGATGTTAGTTTACATTAAATCCAGAAATGCAATAAATAGGATAACCTACTTCGAATCTGATTAATACCCGGGGGTCCCAAAAATTCTAGCTCATGTGAAAAATGGGATGAAGACCATGGGGGCTACGAGGAACCTAGAGTCTGGAGAAACTAACCGTTATTGACATGACTAAGGTAATTTGTCGTATTGGACTGACGTGAGTTGTCACATGGTTGTGCAATGAATAGAGTAATGGCATTTACGGTGACAGTTGTCTTAACACAAAAGGATTGAATGCCAGATGGGATGGTTTTGAATGCTCACACATGGGAAAATTAATCCTTCCATGAATGTTGAAGCAAAGGAGGAGAGAGAAAATCCATGACTCGAAGAGGTGGGGTGTCGAGTTCGAGCCCAGTAAAAACCAGGTGGGCAAGCTCAAATTTAATCAATATACAGAGGGTGCGATGAGCTTGCCAAGGGGTGGGTAGGATTTAAACAGAATGTACATGCATTTATAGATGACCCTATAGAGACTCAACGCTATAGACACCATCTATAGGAGGTTGAAGAACCAATTTACACGGCTACCCACAGACGCAACCAAATTTACAGCTACCCTATAAACAATTATTTACAAATTTACAGAAACTTACAAGGACGAAGACTATCTACAACTTATTCATACTATTTACATTATCTACAACTGCATAGAGGGTGGACAACCCTCTTGCAGAGCCATCCCACCAATGGGAGGCACCGACAAAGACCGGAAAGCAAAAGGAAAATAGAGCTCCCAAATGGGAGGAACAAAATGAAAACCAAAAGGGAAAAGAGAAGGACGAGGAGGACCTACCTAAGACCAGAATTGTGGAAGGAAGGGCATGGGAGGTGCTCTACAAATGAACATCTTCAAGACCATGAACACAGGGAACCTGCAGGATAACTAGAAGCACACGCAGGGCCAAACTCCAAATCACTATTAAATGCTCAAAGAAAATCACACTCAACTCATTGTTAATCACACAAATTATTCTTAATCACTCCGAGGGTAAATTGTTCACAGTAAATATAACAATGGGGTGAAGCCCAATTTATACCCCGTGGGATAAAACATATCATTCCCTTCTGTTGGTACTCCTAAATTTGGAACAAATTTGGAGTGACCATGTTAAAATTTTCAGACAAGCAAAGTAAAATATCCCTGAAATTCTATGTGAGAAGACTCAGATGGAGTGATTGAAAAGGGTGTCCAGATGATTTTTATGAGATACAAATTTGGGAGAGGCTTTAATGCCTTTCATTTGATGTATACAATGGGTCCCAACTCCTGAGTTTCAGTTCTGACATGTTTAGACAATAGTCATTTTGAGAGGGTCACCCAATTCTGCATCTTTGCTAAATGTCAATTTGCTGTCCGGAGCCTACTTTGTCTCTGAGTATCTCACACCCTGTTGAGTTTCATAGGCCATCACTTTGGGAATGTTTAACATGCATATCAGAGAGCTTATGTTTTAAACCTCAGGTCATTCCGAATCCATTTGATAA
>MU226065.1:1240982-1255680 GCA_018584345.1 Thuja plicata | reverse complement strand
AGCATATGTGGAGCTCAAAAATGAAGAAGGATATTGTTTAGTCCTTAGCAATTAGGCTTTTCTTGCCTCTGAACTCTGAATCAGGATTAAGAGGTAACAAGATTCAAATAGACCATTTCAAGCAGTATAGTTCATGCAAGAAAAATCCCTAACACCTTCCATGAATCCTAAGAAAAAGGAAAACCTCCGAACTCTGGGTCCTAGCGATTCTGTGTGACCACACCTTCCAATGGAAGAGGAAGAAACGGCACAAAAAATCCTGAGGTTCAGAATCTTGTTGGCAAAAGGAACAAAACACTTCGGGACCGGGCCCTGAAGAGATAAAAACCAAAAAGGAGGAGAAAACAAAGGTCACCCAGAGGCAAAGGCTAGAGAAAATAAAAAGACCAAAAAAGAAACAAAGGAAGAACAAAAGCAAAAGGGGGGACCCAACATTTTGCCAACAAAATGTAGGGATGGGTATGCAGGGCATAACAAATGGTGACTTGCTGGGATGAATGCCTTAGTGCATTTGAGAACCACAGAACCTCTAGTTAGCACAACTGGGACTCATCTTTACTTTAAGCATCTTACTTGCAAGGCGTTGGGTGTCTGAGAAAATCAAACTCACCATGATTCAATCCTTCCATCTCTTGTCAGTTGTGAAGTGTGTGCTTTTGAAGAAAATCAAGCCAATGATTTTTGGGAGAAACAGAGAGATGGCACTGGGTGCATCAAACCAAAATTGCTATATCTTGCACATTCCCTCGGATCCCAAAATTCTCTATTCTCCAGTTTTATTTTACTTTTCTTTTGAAGATGGGGAAGGCGGTACTTCTTTCACTGTGAACCTTAAGCTTAGCTAATTTTCACGGTGGTATTTCTTTCACCTTGTCATCCATTTTGATTTATTGAATGGGAGAGACGTTTCAGACCCAAGATATTCTTTTGATTTTTGAATATGGCCAATAATCAGTGCAACCACTCTGTCCTCATGGATCATGTGATTACTTGCTCTCTATGATTTTCTATTAGCTGATGTTAAGACTTTTGAGATGTGAATCTAATGAAGATTGCCCATAACCTTTTACCAAGCATATAAAATAACTCTAGAGTGCGGACAAATCCTCTCTCCATACTAACACAGATTCTAGATTAACCAGAATGCGTAAGGTACCATCCCAGGGACTAGATGTCATGCAAAGCATACCTGTCTACAAGACAAAGGAAACATGCCAGGAACCTAAAATAGCAAGACACAGTGAAAAGAAACCAAAAAAAAAACAAAGAAAAGAAAGCGGCCCTAGAGGACTGCTGAATATTTATAAGGACAACACACTCCCAAGGAGTGTCAGGAAAACTATTTACAGGCAGGAATATATATATATATATATATGATACAACTTTGGGAAAACTTACCTCCCACCCTCACTCGAAGTAGTGTTTGAGAAACTATCCATTGACAGGCAGTGGAACGGCTTCTCCAGTCATGGCATTGAGGCGGTAAGTGTTGGCCCCACATATATCTGAGATCAAGTAAGGTCTGAGCCAGAGCCTTTGAAATTTGGTGTGCTTTCCCTTCTTTTCCTGGGCTTTGTCCCACAAGAGGACTAGGTCTGAAACCCGAAAGGCTTTGTATTGGGCTCTTTTGTTGAACCGACATTTTACAACCGCTTGATGATGTGCAAAATGTTCAAGTGTCGTGTCTCTTTGTTCTTCCATTTTCACTAGGTTCAAGAGGCGAACCTCCACAACATTGTCCCGAGTGTTGAATTCTCGCATGAACTGCAAAATAGGGATTTGTAAGTTTATCGAGAACACAAGACTCTAGCCATAAACCAGGTGAAGGGGAGAAGTTCCACAGGCTGCCTTAATTCTGATGCGATCCTCCCAAAGGGTGAACCTGAGTTTTGGGTGCCAATCCCAGGGATTCTTTTCCAGCAGATGTTTGATCACCTCCAGCGGGTTCTCGTTGGTGGATTCGACAATGTCATTTTCCTAGGGGTAGTAGTTGCTAGAAAATTTCAAGGTGATCTTTCTCTAATAGGTCTATTCTAAGATTTGTGCCGAAGAAAATGTCGGACCATTGTCACATATGATAGCAAAAGGCATCCCAAATCTTGTGACTATGTTCTCTTCCAGGAACTTAATGACTACATCTGCGGTATTATTCTTGCATGGGATTTCCTCAGATCACCGGGTGCAGTAATCGGTAGTAGTTAAAATGTATCGGTGGTTGGCGGATGAGTTGGGGTTTATCTCCCTGATAAAATCAAATGCCTATTGGGAAAAGGGTCAAGCTTCAAAGACCAGTTGTAAAGGCATTCTAGGTTCCACTCATGACAAGCAATAGTTTGACAAATATGGCACTTCCTCACATGAGTGTGAATGTCTTTAAAGATAGAGGGCCAGTAATGTCTGGCCCAGAGAATCTGGTGGGTAGTGGTGTTAGTTGAGCCATGCCCAGTTTGGTGTGGCCCATGGAATTCCTCTATCATCTTGGAAGCTTGGTCCCTATCTATACACCGAAGATAAATCCCCTCAAAATTCCTGCGAAAAAGTGTCCCATTTTTTATCATGAAGTGCACGCTTTCCAGTCACAAGGTGTGATGTTTGTTGGGAGGGAGCCCCTTCTGGGCATCGATTGTTAAGTAATAGATATACCAGATTGGTATACCACGGATCTTGCATGATGGACTTCATAGTGTAAATTTGGAATTCAATGTTTGGAGTGGCCTCTATCATTGCTTTACATAGTCCCTGGCCATGGACTATCTTCATTGGTTTCATTTCAAGATCATATTCTTGGAGGATTGTCATCAATTTCCGCTAGTGTTCTCCCAGTTCACTCTATAGTAGTAAAGACTTGACAGCCTGGTCTGGGATAATAGAATGCACTTTTCTCTAAAGATATAGTGTTGGAATTCCTTCATGGCCCAGACTAAAGCAAAGGCTTGCTTTTCAAATGTTGTCTACCATACTTTGGCATTCTTGAAGGGGGAGCTCATGAAAGAAATAGGTCATTCTTCCCCTTCAACCTTTTGGGTTAAAATGGTTGTAGTAGAGTGTGGTGAAGTGAAGGAGTAAATGTGGAATGGGAAGGAATAGTCTAGACTTGCCAAGACCGGGGCCTCCACAATAGTTTTCTTGATTTGGGCAAATGCCCACTTCGCTTTGGGACTCCACTCAATTTTAGTATCTTTCTTCATCATGTCGTTGAGTGGTTTGACGATTTTGGTGAATTCGATAATGAACCATCAAACAAAATTTATCTTCCCAAAGAAAGATCTCATTTCCTTTTTACTGTCGGGCATTTTTAAATTTAGCAGTTCTTCTACTCTCTCAGGGTCAATGGATATACCCTTCTCAGAGATAATATGCCCGAGCAATTTCCCTTCAGTGACCCTGAATATGCACTTCTTGGGGTTGAGGGAGATACCATACCAGCGACATCTCTCACAGATCTGAGAGAGATGGGCAGGATGATCACGCCTTTCCCTAGAAAATACCGTTAAATCATCCATGTAGATGATTATGCATTTATTAACTAGGTCTTTGAATGCGATGTTCGTGGCCTATTGAAATGCAGCCTCGGTGTTGATTAGGCTGAAAAGCATTCTCCAATATGCAAACATTTCCCACTTGGTGGTGAACTCCATTTTAACTCTATCCTCAAATTTAACCATGACTTGGTTATACCCAGAGTACCCATCCAGAAAGGACATCATTTGTGAACCATTTACAATTTGTAGCACCTCATCCAGCGAAGGGAGAGGGTGATTGTCCTTCTTGGAGGCCTTGTTCAAGTTATGTAAATCCACACATAGGTGGATTTCATCATTCTTCTTATGCACGGGGACAAGGTTGGAAACCTATGTAGTATGCCAGATAGGAAAGATGATCTAGGCTAACAATAATTCTAAACCTTCTGGTGGATCAGGGGTTTGATCAATGGGTTTACTGGCCTCTATAGTTTCTGGAAAGGTTTGGCCTCTGGCTTTAGGGGGATGGTATGTGTCATGATGGATGTGTCATAGGTTTTGAGATCCTCATACCCCCAAGCGATAATGTCAATATATTCTTGGAGAACCATGAGAATCTTCTCCTTCTCCTATGGGGAGAAGGAGGTACCAATGTGGACCAATTTTTCTTCACCGGCTTTATCGATGTTGACCTTTTCATATTTTCCTCCCTCAGAGGAGGAGGATATCTTGTCTCAGCCCCGGGGGTCTGAATCAAAGATTCATTCTAAAGCAATCATCCCCTTAGGAATGGTGTTGGTAGGTAGGTTAATGATCCCATCATCTTCTTCCCCTTGCCCGGTATCGTCATGCTCGTCTTTTCCCATGATCTGGTCTTCAAAGATGCCAACATTTTCCATGAAGGCCAAATTGTGTTACTCATCTTTAAAAACCTGAAAAATGTGTTATATTGTCCGGGATGGATGGGGTGGGGACCATCTCAACATAAAACCTCCAGAGCCGGGAACCAGCTATCGGCTCGAGAGTACTGGCAGACACCGCAAGGGCATCGGGAACATAGTTTCATTTCTAGGGGATAATTTTGATGCCAAAAGTGTCAAAATCTTCAATCAAGCTCTATGCCCAATTGTAGTATGCAGCTAGTATTTTGTCATGACATGTGTATTGGCTCCGGATATGTTTTACAATTAGCTCTAAATCACCTATTTCCTAGAGGTGGGTGATCCCTTTTCTCAAGGCAAACAGGAGTCCAAGGACCAAAGCCTCATACTCTGTAACATTGTTGGTGCAGTCAAACTGTAACCTATAGGACACAAGGAAGGATTTTCCTCGCGAGTTGATCAATTCCACTCCAACCCCACAGCCTTGTTTGGACTGGGACCCATCAAACTTTAGGATCCACAAATCATTTCTTATTTTGTGAGACTAAGGAGGTGAAGTGGAATTTTGATTGGATTCAGGGTTGGGAGGTTTATCAAGCAATTCCTCTGATTTGGTTGGTGTGCAGGAAAGAATTTCCTCCAGAGAATCTTCGGGTTTGGGTTCTTGGATGAGTGGCACTTTAAGTGTACCAATGGGTGGATTTCTTAGTCCAGGAAACATGTCTTTGTGCTCCTCTTGGAGATCTATGATATAATGGGTAGCGGCGGCAATGCAGGACTCACACTCTAGTTCAGAGTGTTTTTGGTACAAGAGGGTGGCCAAAGTCTCCTTGCTACCTTGTAGGTCTACCTCACACTTCATTTTTGTGTCTAGATCTTGGATCCTCTGAGCGATTATGGGATCCTCCCTGGGGATGAAGTCAAAGGTCAGGATTTCCCACGGTCGGTATACTCTAAGCGAGGATTCAGAGAATAGGAATATTTTTACCTTCCCAACTTTGGTGAGGGCTTGTTTCATTCTAGGTTCTCTCTCTACCTAGATCTGATTTGATTTCCCTTTCTAGGGGAGCCACAAGTGGGAGAAGTCTATCAAGAAGTACCAATTGAGGGCCTTTAACCAATTTCAACTTAATAATATCCTGTAGGTCTCGGAGATGTCAACCACGTGGATGTCGATGATGCTAGATATCCAAGGATCCTAGATGAGCTGAATCTAGATGTTCTTCAGCTCACTAACCATTTTCACAACAATTTTGTCTAAATGGACTACTGCACCTTTGGAGGGTGTGGGAGTTAGTCCGAGCTTCAGGAAAATGGATAGGGGCATAACGTTACCTAAAGCGTCAAAATCCACTAGGCAATTATACAGATTTTTCCCTTAGATTTTTAGGCTTAGTAGGAAGGGGGATCTTTTGTATTTCCCTGAAAGATTGTCGAGTTGGCATTGTCGAAAGTGACAGTCTTTGGTGGGCGACTAACAACTTTCGGGTTCCCTAAGATCTTTAAAAGGGATTTCTTCTACTCAGGACAATTGAGTAAAACCTCCATCAAAGTCATGGAGGTAGTGGTGTTTTCCAATGCCTTGGTGATGTAAACCCACCCCCTAGGTAAAGTTGGCTACCCCCGGCCGGATCCTTGGCATGATTGTGGCTAGGTCCTTTCAATGGGAGAGAATGGTCATTTTTGTTAGAGTCTTGGGAGGTGGTGCTCTTGGGAGGCACTAACGTGTTGAATGGCCCTTTGCCAGATTGAATCCCAGTGTTATATGGAGTTTGCAGGTTGGTGAAGGTGTTGGCCTCAAAGGCCATAATAGATTCATCAAAGAACCCCTGCAACTCAGGTTCTTCTTCATCCTCTTTGTTTGTCCCAAAGAAGAAGGTCTCACACGTAAAAGCAGTGTGAGGTGACTTTGATGAGGAGGATTTTAGGGGAGTTGGATCAATATGTTGTTGTCTATCTGACTAGGAGATCAGGATGATCTTTTCCAGTGTGGAACAGTTCACCTCAGAATGTGAGCTGGTATCATGCCATCTACACTACGTGGTCAAGGGGTGGAATTATGTGAGCTGTGCAGAATGACTAGGTCCAACACTGCCCTGAGTGGTAGTTTAGTTCAGAGGTAGACCTCTGGTATTCACGTTATTGTTCCATTGTAATTGGTTGGGCTGAGGCCCTTTGTTGTAGTTTGGACCTCTGAAATTGGCATTTTGTTGGCCTGAGAAAACATTCCCTCTCTAGGAATTGGGGTTGTGGAGCACGAAAGGCCCCACCTTCAGCTGTCCCATGTCTGTCATCAAAGAGGACACCAATCACTTGAGGGATTCAACCTCGGTGGATAGATGGGTAGTGGTGTCACAGTGTGATGGCTGAGATGGTGGGTTACCTGGGAAAGCGGCAGCAGCCCCTAGAGTCAAGGACAGCAATCCTCCGATCGCGGATGACTGGAAGAAAGGTACTCTGGGGGATTGTGTCAAAGGTTGCTGCATTTTCTATAGCTAATTCTAAGAAGAGTATTCTAGACCTAGGGTTTCTTGGACTTGAGATGGGTAAACATACTGGGCCTATTGGTCTATTGACGGTGCGCCCATGGCCATTATCAGGGCACCCATCGTGGGGTTGGGATTGTATCCTCTGGTGTAAGGAGTTTCATTGGGTATCATGTTGAAGGGCACACTTTGTCCCATCCCGCCGGGGGCTTTGCTCATGCCGTGGGACAACTCCAAGGCTAAGTTGTAAAATTTTGCTAGGGTATTCCGGTTTGCAGAAATGGTAGTTCTCCAAAGGAGAGTAGCGACAAAGGGGTCCATAGTGTTTAGGTATGTCTGGATAGTCACATCGGTGGATGGAACAAAGGGGCCTGTGCACCGCTTCAAAGCTCATTGGAACTGATGGTTGAAGGTAGCCAGAGGCTCGTTGAGTTCCTTCCTAATGGAGGTGAATTGGTTGTGGGACCAAACTGGGTCCACATGAAAGTGGAAGGCCACCAAAAACGCATCTTCCATATCCTGTCAACTATTGATGGAGTTGGCAGGCAAGTTTAAGTACTAGTTCAACTCATTTTGTCCTAGGGACAACGGAAACATCTGGGTCACAATGTCATGATGTTGTATCTGGTGTTAATTCATGGCATCTTTGTAGGCTTGGACGTGTTCCTTTGCAGTTTGAGGACCTAGATGCTCATATTTGGGGCAGATCTTCTTCGGGTGCAGAGGAAGATCGCTAGTGGCACCGAGGAATTGCCCCATTGGGGACCTATTATTGTTGAAGTAGTTAGCCATCAGGACTATTTGGTTTTTTCTTCATTGGACGTTAGTCCCTGGGATTATCTGAGGGGTTTGGGTATTCGTATGTCTGGTAGTTCCCCAAAGAAAATTCAATGGTTGTCTCTTTTGATGGGTCCTTTTCTTTTAGACAAGAAGTTTAAGCTCTACAAATTCTCCTGGATCAGGGGTCAATTGAAGGACTCTTTCAAAGCATAAGGATGAGAATGACCCTATACCATGGAAATTCTAGTTCCTAAAACTACTACTTGGGGATCCCTCATGCGGTGTAAAATTGAAGTCTTTCGGAGAAGATGATCTCATGCCCTCCCTCTTGTGCCAGTTTTTGTTGACAGTATTTTGTGATCAGCTTTGCCAATAGAGGTAAGTTGTCATTAGGTACCGAAGTACTGGCCAAATTCTCCTAAAGAGGTTTACTGGAGAATTAATTCATCTAGCCTCCAAGCACCTGGTAGTTGGGTCTCGACGGTGCAGGGGAGCTAAGTTGGGCAAGTGACTGTTGTTTGAGGGGATAGCTAGTTTTTACTCATCTTTTCTAGGGATTTCAATGGGGGTGAGGTTTCCTGCAAGAATGTTTGATTTACTAAAGAAAGTGCAAAAGATAGACCAGAGTTAGGATATATTTCTACTTATAGTTGTGCCATAAATGGTCAAACATCAATAATGCTCTGATGCCAGAAAATAAAATTAAATATCAAATACACAAAAAACCAGCAATTCATATACATTCAATAGAAGAGGAAGATAACATCATTAACTAAATGCAAACACCGGAGTGGAGGACATAAGAAAACATATAGCACAAAAGATATTTGCTAACTTCAGAGATCAAAACAACACACAACATATAGCCACAAGATGTTCTTCCTTCTTCATTAACTCAAACTGGTTCCAACATCACTAGCGAGTACATCCATGGCTCCAAGGGAGCATTAAACTACTAAGAACATACTAAAACTACAAAGAACTTGAAAATTCTATGCTATTGCTACTGGATAACAAAATCATCAATTTCGATGACCTTTGTTATGGCGTTAGACTTGTTATTTATACACATACTTGACCTAATCTACTTGTACAATTGTTTAATAAAATACAATATCCATGGCTGGTACTACCTACACCACTTACAATCATCTCAGGATATACAGAACCCTAAAAAGATAGAAGAAGAAGAAAGGGGAGAAAATCTAGAAGAATCAGCCTAGAGAAGAGAGTCAAGGTACAAAATAGAAGAAACTTTCTTATTCTGGTAACTTAGGCCATACGCCTCATTAATGTCAATTGCAGATCCCTGTCTTTGAGGTGTGCCAGGTATTAAATGTGGGAGCAGCACCTCAGGGGAATAAGAAGACGTCTGTCAGAACCATCCCATTCACCTAACATGTCATTATCCAGATCACCTGAACTCTGACCCTTTATTAATTACTAACAATAATTGGTCAGCTTCGGGAACCTTGACATAGATCACTGTGAAAGAATACAAAACTAAGACCCAAAATTCTGGAGTTCGGGAGCTTATGCTCAAAGAATAATAAATCTTCAAAAATTTTCCCCACTAGCGGGAATATCTGAAGACCAGAAAACCCTACTGTTCCTTATACTTTTTGAAGGCCTATAAAATATAGAGAATTCCTTCCTCATCTACCTCTTTGATACAATCCCAGCAGTCGTTGACAGCCCCAAATTGATCATCACCCTCACTGGCTCCCTCCTTGAATTTTGCAGCCACTTTTTTTGCATCGTGTGCTCAGAGCATCATTCGGGTGAGGCGTGACATTTTTTCCCCATCAAAATCTCTGGGAGACCGGAACCATGACTCCATTACTTCATCAAATTTACTTAATGAAAAATCCACTAGAGCACATGTCTTGGTGGTGAAGGGATCGACTGTCGATACCCTTGTGACGAACGCCGCATATGAATTTAAAGAATTCTGGACTTTTGGGACTTTGTCCCTTAGGGCCGCTACCAGTTTCTTTCTCAACTCAATTTTGAGACCAAGTCTAGAGTGTTGGGACTAGAGGAACCCGAATGGTTCATCTCCCAAAATGCCTATCTCTGTGATGGCCTCTTCTGCGAAGTTCATTATTTCTTCTAACTCCATCCTCCACTCTTCATACTTCTCCATTTGTGCCTCCCATAGAGAGACAGTTTCGTTTACCTGGCCCAGGATATTAGTGGCCTAGTGGAGGTCCAAGAGTATCATTGCTAGGAAATGCCTTATGACTCCAACCTTCTCAGTAACCCACCCATCAATATCCTGAACTTTCTTTTTCATGGTTCTTAGTGTGTCAACATCACCCTGCGGGAGCGGTCCTCTGAATGTGGAGGCCTCTAGAGGAATTGAATCCAATCGTTGTGTTAGTTCTATGAGAACCTCAAGGAGATTTGCATTCTTTTCTCTTTCCTCCTTCAGCTTTTGTTCCTCCTTTTTATATCGGGCCTGAATTGCCAGGGTTGCCTCCTTTAACAGATCCAATTCTCCTTTTTTGTCTCTCCTCCCTGGAGGAACCTTTGTAATGGTGTAATCCATAGTTCCAACTACTGCCTCTTCTTTATCTGGGGGAGGTTTCACAACCACTGTGACAATATCTCCTCCCAGATAGGTCTAAATAGTGTGGAGGGTCCAGGCCTTCTTGATCTTGTGAGCCTCTTTATTTTGGGCCATCATTTCGGCTAGGGAGAGAGGAGCCTTTGTTGTCACCGAGGATTTTATTTTTTGGTATTCCACCAGCCATTGTGGCAATGGGGGAAATCTTTTTTCTAAATCTTGGGCATTGCGGTCCTCCTTGGGGCCCTGTGATGCTTCCCTAGTATCTGTGGTTACTTTGAACTCTTTTTCTTGCTCCTTAGGATTTCCCGTATCTTCCACCTTAGTGGCATTTACATTTATTTCTTCAAGATTCTCCTCTTCTCTAGCATCTATATCATTTGTGTCCATATTTTGGGGGTTATCCCCTTCATCATGTTGTTCTTGGTCTCCTGCGGTGTTCTCTACTGGGACATTCTCCTCCGCGGGCCTATTTTCTAGAGGTGGCAAAGGTGTCATACCGGGGTTTGATTGTGGCACTGCGGGGACCACCTTGTCGAATGCCATGTCTTGGGGTAAAGGATTACCTTGAGTGTCTGGAGGTTTTTGGAGCAGGGTGGCTGAGGGTACAATTGTTCTCAAAGGTCTAGTTTCCCCAGCCGTAGCCAATTGCTCAGCCTGTTCCTGCCTATTTCCTATCTCGGTCCATGGGACCGGTGTTTCTTCCACCTCTAGTGGATTTTCTCATGATTGTTCTTGTTCCTTCTCTCAGACCTCTTGTTCTTAGGCCACCTCTTTTTCTTGTCTTTCCCCTTCTCCAAGGAGAATTTCCACCTCCTACATGGCAATTTCCTCTACCGCCCTCTCCACATCAGTATGTAAATTTACCAAGTCCTCTGTTTGAAAAAGATCATCAAAATCATCGTGGGGAGGGGAGGCCTCTGGAGGGTCTTTTGGTTCAGGAGAGGAAGGGATAATCTCCACTTGTGCAATGTCCATCATTTCAGGACCTATGTTTGTGCTTAGTGGAGGATTGTCCGCGCTTTGCTTCCGCCTCCATATTTCTAGTGGGGGCCTAACCTCCAAGATAGTTGCACTCTCATTTTTTGTCTCCATCATTCAGCTCATTAGTGCTGCAAGTGAAGGGGAGACTTCCGGGAGGGCAGAAGAAATTGGAGCGGCATCGAGACCAAGAGAAATTTTGGTGCTGATGGATTCACTGAGTCATTGGGATGACTCTAATTGTACACAAAGTTGCTCCATCAAAGGGATTGGGGTTGGGGATGGAACCTAGGCTGGGGTGCTATCTTTTGTCTTCCCCCTATCTCTTCTCTACCCTATTGTTCCAGAGTCAGAAGCTGACTCCTACAAAATTGGGGGATCTTGGCGGGTGCTCTTTTTGCAAACCCATGAAAAATGCACGTGACTGCGCTTTATTACATCCTTGGTGACACTCTCAATGGTCAAAATTTTTGAGGTGTCCTAATCCACCAGATGGAGAGCCATCTTGTCAATCCCTTTTTCTTTATAATTTGGGTCCTCTACGAACCTGGTATCTGAGAAGTCTTTTGGGAAGGTCTAGAGACCCATCTTCTTCATCATTCCCTTGGTCATCCTCTTATAAGGGCGGGCCCGGACCTCAAAATCATACTAGAAATCTGCCCAATAATATTCCATGTGGGGCTCATGGGGCACTAACGCCTGGGGAAATGCTTCCCTTATTTTATTCAGCGGATCAAAGTTCTTCCGTGCCAGGTAAAATTCAGCCAACCCCAGACTCTTTAATTCATTATCAGCTTCCTTGGCCGCTACAAGGCTGGAAGTATAATTCCCGCAAGTAATCGGAAAAGGAATGGAGGTAACCTTCTTGATGCCATAAAATGTATGAACCTCTAGAATTTTTCTATAGTACTCCAAAAGAATAATCCTATCCCCGCAATGCTTGGGAAATAGGTAGGGTTTGCCGAAAAAACCGTTCACCCAAATGTAAGAATGTTGCTGAAATTGAATAAAATAATTTCCAAACAAACTCACCAAGGTCATGGCTTCCTTGGACAACTAGTACCCAGAATCCTGAGTGAGTGTCAAAATGTTGTGGTAATTAAAGGTATCATTTACCCCATCAAAATTGGGGAAGGTGGCTTCCCATTGGATGTGGGGGAAATAATCCCACAGAGCATTTTGGCCTTGTCCTATCCCGAGAATGCCCACTATAAGTAGACCCTAGAATGCGGGTCTCTATTGCACTAGTACCCATAGTACATACGAAGTCATGGGGAACTTCAATGTTTCACTGACCTTGTTCAGCTGATAATCCACATGGTTGGAGATAATAGTCGCCCAATCAAAGTTCTTTCTGTGGGTGGTGATGTTGTACAGGAAATAATACATCCATGCCAAAAATTCCCAGGCATGGGACTCCCCAAATATCCTGCATAGGAATATGATCCCTACCTATATACACTCCCTGAAATCTATGCGGGGGATCTCCAACTTCATTTTCTTATAGTCATTCCTCAGGGACTTCAACCACTATGTGTTAAGGTGGCTCTGGGCTGAACATTGTTGAACTCTTTTAGGGATGTGGCCTGGGCGATGATAGTAGCATTGGAAACCTGGGGGATTCCCAGTCCTAAAGAAAAAGTAGCAGCATTGAGAGACACTATGGGCGTGGGATAGCCCAGAGGCTGGGAAGTAGCAAGCAGAACAACTTGGGTGGGTGTGTTGTACTTCTTCACCAGAGAGAGAATCAACTCGGGAGCCTGCACTGAGTAGGGGAAGCAAGCGGCTTTAATTATGTCAGAGGCGGCCATGTTCTTCACTATACTGTCTCTAGCGGTGCGTTGTTGAAACATTGTCCGTACCAAGCCCTGTAGTTCAGCCCATGATCTGACCTCTGTGTCGGTGATGTGTTGTAATTTAGAATCCACCTTGGATCTTGTGAGGACACCATCCTTCAGATATTTGGATGTTAACGGGTGCTTCTTCAGCAGTTTCTCGGCCCTTATCTTGGTGGCCACCCTTATGGAAGTAGACAATAGCTCTGGACTTCTGGGAGGAGTAGTTACTTCAGACATATTGTTCGATGAGTGATATGCAACCTACAAGACTGGAAAACTGTTAATATAGATAATCAAAATAAAGTACAATAAATCCTGGGTCTGGAGATTTCATCACCATTTCGTACCTGTCCTCAAGAAGATGTTAGTTTACATTAAATTTGGAAATGTAATAAAAAGGATAAGCTACTTCAAATCTTATCAATACCTAGGGTCCCAGGAATTTTGGCTCATGCGACAAATGAGATGAAGGCTATGGTGGTTAGGAGGAACCTGAAGTCTCGAGAAACTAACCATTATTGACATGACCGGGGTAATTTGTCCTACTGGGCTAACGTGAGTTGTCACATGGTCATGCAATGAATGGAGTAATGGCATTTACAGTGATAGATGTCTTAACACAAATGGATTGAATTCCAGATGGGATGGTTTTGAATGCTCGTGCATGGGGGAATTATTCCCGCCATGAATGTTGAAGTAATGGAGGAGAGTGAAAAGCCATGACTCGAACAGGTGGGGTGCCAAGTTCGAGCCCAGCTAAAACCAGGTGGGCAAGCTTGAATTTAATCAATAAGTAGAGGGTACAGTGAACTCACCAAGGGGCAGGTAGGATTCAAACAAAATTTACATTCACTTACAAATGACCCTACAGAGACGCGATGCTATAGACACCATTTACAGGAGGCTGGAGAACCAATTTACATGGCTACCCATAGACGCAACCAAATTTATAGCTACCCTATAAATAATTATTTACAAATTTACAGAAATTTACAAGGACTAAGACTATCTACAACTTATTCACACTATTTAAATTAAACTATTCTTAATCTCACCAGTAACAGTTCTTTGAATCAATGCGCTGATCGCACATCAATTCAAAGAGGGGAAAATGTAATCACCTAAAAATGGTCACCTAAACCCTAGACCCCCAATCTCAGTAATTAATCAAGAAACCCTAATCTTGATTAAACCTAAGTCCTAAATCAAACAAGCAATTATCGAATTCTAACTGATCTGACCTAAACCCTAGGTCCTAATCAATCATCGTACTTGATTAATTAATTAATTCCTAAAATCATAATACATTGGCAAATATATCTTATGTTAATTATTTAATTGATATTATGACATTAATTAAATAAAAATTACAAAATTGTCAATTAAATCAAAAAGGAATTAAATTAATTATAAAAACATAAATGTGCATTCAAAATTAATTTAATTATTAAAAATGCATATGACATCATCAAATCCAGTTGACTGATTATCAAAATGGAAACAATTCAGTTCCACTCAGTTAACTGATTCTCCACTGTTTATCATTTTAGAAACATTTCAGTTAACTGTGAACTAATTTTGGAAGTTTCTAAAATAACTGATTAGTCAGTTCAGTCAACTGACTCTCTCGACCAATCAAATCACTTGCACATGGATTGTGCTTCTTCAATTGAATCTGAGCCACTCTTTTTGTTCGATCTCG
>MU226065.1:1190406-1200821 GCA_018584345.1 Thuja plicata | reverse complement strand
TATGTGTGTGTGTGTGTGTGTGTGTGTGTGTGTGTGT
Organism: Thuja plicata; assembly: GCA_018584345.1. Lineage (NCBI taxonomy): Eukaryota > Viridiplantae > Streptophyta > Pinopsida > Cupressales > Cupressaceae > Thuja > Thuja plicata. The sequence goes on along the minus strand of MU226065.1, from coordinate 1,200,784 downwards.
GTGTGTGTGTGTGTGTGTGTGTGTGTGTGTGTGTGTGTGTGTGTGTGTGTGTGTGTGTGTGTGTGTGTGTGTGTGTGTGTGTGTGTGCTTGCATGCTTTGTTACATAGTGATTTCATTATAGTTGTATGTTGAGGTTCACAACTGGAAAACATAAATATAGCTATACTTATATAGAGATTCAATTTTGAATTGGTTAATTTTGATTTCCTATAACTGTTATTCTATTTCCAATTCTCATATTATATGTTGATAATGTCAACCATCCTCATCCAAATTGTATATATAAGAAACCTCTATTGCGATAATGGAAGTATTAACTAGTTCTTTGTATAAGATAGTATAGCCTATAGATGGCCTTCAGTATTCTTGAAACCATACTAGGATAGTAAATTCAGATCAATAAGACCACTGTAACTAAATTTAATTAACGTATTATTTTGGATATTGGAATTTCTTACTTAGTGCTTAGGTTTAGAATTGGTTTGTTATTCACCCAAGTTATTTGGAGTATATTTTCTAATTGATGGAATAAGGGAAGTAAGATGTATAAACAAATCATCATTGTTATTAACATTGTTGTCTTCATTAGGAACAAATCTGCATAGTGGTTATAGATAAAATGAGATTTCTAATCCTTTTGAGCACCATTTTCCTTCTTGCATAATCATTGCTTCTTTAATGATCAATTTTGTAATCAGCTTTATCATATATGGGGGCTGCTTTTTTTAACTTTGTAAAGAAGAAACCAAAGTTGAAATGATATGAGTTGAAGCGGGTATATTTATCTTCCTTTATTTGACATTGAAATATGGTCTATGTAGTGATATAAGGTTTCATGTAAAATCTGATTGTTGGGTATAAAATCTGATCCATGTAGTGTTATAAATTTATGTGTAAAATCTGATTTACTTAGTGTTGTAGAATTTTATATAAAATATGATTTCTTTGTCTATATAGATTTAATGATTGGTAGTCAAAATATTTAATAAATCTATATCGAATCTAGATAAGAATTGTATAAAATTAGGAGTCTAGGTTAGGAAATGGACGACTATCATATTTGAGTGTTACATCTATTTATAACTTATGTTTTCTCTTTGAGTAGTAGGTTGAACTGGATTAAGTTATTGGCATTTTAAATTTAGATTAGTAAGATAAAGTAATGTAATAAAGTAATGCATACATACATATGGAGTATTTGTTGAAATTAATGCATATTTATCTTATATTAATTGTTCTATTATAAATATTGTTTCATTTATTTATTTATTTATTTTATTTATAATGATGAGTGAGGTTATTTATGAATCTATTGGATGGCTAAGTAGTAGTAAAATTTAAACAAACTTTAGAGTTATGTATGTCAAATTATGGAGTTCAAATATTTACTTTCTTGATGTGTTTTTATTAGATTTTTTGTTGTTGATTAGTTAAAGTGGTTATTGTACTTAATTATACTTTTTGGTATATGATTAGATTTGACCTTTATATGAAATGGATTAAGTATAGTTCCTTTTAGAAGTGTATGGCTTGACTATGCACATGCATAATTGTATATGAGGATCAGTAATAGGGTGTCAGGCATTGGTTAGATCCTTTGCATCTAACCCTATCTTTTCCTTCCTTGCAAGTTCTGGATCATACATGAGCATACTAGATTCAACCCCGAGTCAACACTTCATTACTTCAGGCAATGTTTGGTACCTTCATTATTTATGTTCATCCATTTATGTATGTTTTCATTCATTCATATTCTTATAAAAGTTGGCTATTAGCGACCATATATGACCATTCTTGATGTTTTTGGGTCATTTGATGAAAAGATGTAAAAGTTTCTTAGAAGTTATCATGTTGTCATGACAACATTTTCATTTGTAATGAAATATTTTTTAAAATTGGTTGCAATTTGGTTTTGGTGATTTTGGAGGTTGAGGAATGATTATACATCCATAAATCTCCCTATGTAGAAGACTTAAATTGACAAAAAATTGGAAGAAATCACCTTATAGAAGACAAAAAAAGGTTGATCCATTTTATGTGTGGTGGTAGAGGGATTTGTAGGGTCTTTAAAAGTCCAAATCAATTTAATGGAATCCATAAAGCTCATAAAGCATGGTAAAAACATAAATATCATAAAGCATGGTAAAAGAGGGCCCTAACTGTGGTAAAATGGAAAAGTTTCCACTTTTCACTGCTCTTCTATTGTGAAGCTCGAGCTCGATTTGGAAGCTTGGAGCCTTTTGATCTTCATATGGAATCTTCTAAGGAACTATGTTATAAAATTTCAAGGCATGAAATTTTATAATTTTTTACATCATACTTTTTGCTCCTTAGCATTGAGTTTACAATGTGGGGGAGTCAAAGAAAATATATGTAGAGTTATAAAATTTCATGCCTTGAAATTTTATAACATAGTTCCTTAGCATTTGATCTTCATATGGCAGTCATGACTTGGGGTAAGCATTCAAGCTTTGTCTTCTCATTAACTCAATTTAATTTTGATGGTATTTGTTGATTTAATGGCACAATATGAATTTTAATATTGGCATTGTTTACATCTTTGCATTTGGAATGCTTGATGACCCACGAGCTTTTGAGAGCTAGAGCATCATTTCTATTACCTTCAAGGCATTGTGTGAAGTGTTTGATTTCTCTTTATTTGTTTTGTTTCTGATATTCACTATGTGGTACTCCTCGTTTATGATCATTTCATGAGGAAATGTCTTGATGGCTCATGGGTTGCAAGCTAGGGCATCATGCATTGTTTATGAGTTCACTGTTTAATACTGGCATTGTTTACATCTTTCCATGTAGAATTCTTGATGATCTACGAGCTTTGAGAGCTACGGCATAATTTCTATTAACTTCAAGGCATTGTGTGAAGTGTTTGATCTCTCATTATTTGTTTTGTTGTTGATGTTCACTATGTGGTACTCCCCATTTATGACCATTTCATGAGGAAAAGCATGGTATCTTCTTTCCTTTCTGCAGCATTTTTCTGAGTGCACATGTCCTGTAGCATGGTTTTTCTTTCAGAAGTGTATGGATTGACTATTCACATGCATAATTATAGATGAGGATCAGTAATAGGATGACATTCATTGCTTAGATATTTTTTATCTAACCCTCATCTCTCTTTTCTTTGCAGGTTCTCGATCACACAAGAGCACACTGGATTCATACCTAGGTCAAAAATTCATCACTTCAGGCAATGTTTGGTACCCTTATTATTTATGTTCATCCTCTTATGTATGCCTTTACTCTTGCATATTCTTCTGAAAGTTGGCTATGCTCACGGCCTGTATGAGCCCAGATGATTTTATCTTTCATTTCCTTTCCTTGTATAGTATATGCAAGTTATTTGGAATATATATACATGTAATCTTTAGATGCAAAAAAGTCTTTTCCTTTACATGTATCTTCACATTAAATGAACACAAATTAAACAAGATCATATAATAATGAAAACTAGGGTACTGTAGTCACTCATCTAGCAATTAGGTTACCAAATTGGAATGGGCGTGAAAAATATGGTAACAAGAACCATTACTAAGGATTGAACATAACTCTAAAAGTCTCCAAACCTATTTCTCTATGTGTCCTTATTGCCTTTGTAATTTTGGTTCAATCCCTATAGGATGCCTAAGCCTAGAGGCCAAGGAAAGCACCCAAGAGCACTTGAAAGAAAGATGAATGAAACCATTGTCCTTATGTGGGTAAACCGATATAAGTGTTCTTCCTTTACATCATAACTCCTACTTGAGGATTCACAATTATGCATTTATGTTTAAGACTTATTATTACCTTGGTCTTTTTGAATCTTAGGATGACATCTCAATTGGGAAAGGAAAACCAAAACATTTCATAGACCAATCACAACCAAGGCATGTGGGATTTCTTTTGTTTTACAGTTATACTCATAAAATATATGTAGAATTATAAAATTTCATGCCTTGAAATTTTATAACATAGTTCCTTAGCATAGTTTACTATGCTAAGGAACTATGTTCAATGTCAAATGTGTTATCAAGCAACAATGGTTCACATCTCGAACCTCACAAGATCTTCAAGCTAGCATGCTATCAAAATAGAATGGAAGTGGTGATTCAATGCATCTACAGCCTCATAAACATGGCAACATTGATCCAATAATAGAAAATACATTACAAATGTCAAGCTCACAGTCTCAATGAAATAAACAGTGTATAAAAAAATATATGGTGCACAACAGTAGCAAGCATGCAATGACAACAATACCATCATACATATGTGTGTGTGTGTGTGTGTGTGTGTGTGTGTGTGTGTGTGTGTACACACACACACACACACACACACACACACACATATATATATAAAAAACAAAGCATCGGCCAATCAAATAGGGACATCAGTAATAAAATAATGCCAATCAATGATGTAGATAGTTCATGAGCATGGAAAAATCAGTGAGCATCAATATCAGCATAAATTGAATGCCTAAATACTCCACACGGTGCCATGATAGTAGTAGGATCATGTGGTGCTCAAACAGTGAGCTCGTAAACAATGCATGATGCCCTAGCTTGTAGCCTACGAGCCATCAAAACATTTCCTCATGAAATGATCATAAACAGGGAGTACCACATAGTGAATATCAATAGAAAAACAAATAAAGAGAGATCAAACACTTCACACAATGCCTTGAAGGTAATAGAAATGATGCCCTATCTCTCAAAGCTCGCGGGTCATCAAGCATTCCAAATGAAAAGATGTAAACAATGCCAGTATTAACATTCATATTATGCCATTAAATCAACATATTTCATCAAAATGAAATTGAGTTAATGAGAAGAAAAAGCTCAAATGCCTACCTCAAGTCATGGCTTCCATATGCCAATCTTCCAAATTGAGCTTGAGATTCACAACAGAAGAGCCCTCTTCGCGCACGCAGCTCGATCTACCATAGTTAGGGCCCTTTTCGCACATGCATCTTGATGGGCATGGTGGGTTACTGTTGTAGATGCATCATTTGGAAATTATGCCATAGCAACACCAGATGGAATAGAAATATCTGGTGTTGTTGTTGCACTATTTGGATGATGCAGTCACAATAGTGTTTCACCAAGTGTTCATAGAGATATAAATGCAGCCACTTACTTCTTCTTTTAGTTTTGATCTCATTTCTATGCTTCCATACTTTCTGTCTTTTCTATTGTGTCTTCATGGTATGAATTCTCCATGGACACTAATTCTTCACTGAGCTTACACTTCTTAGACTAGTGCTACTCCTTGAGGTCGTCAGGGTAGCCAGAAACTCTATGAGAATAGGGCTTCTAATAACCCTGACAGGTTCAATGTAGGGATTCATTTGGATTCTAGCACCTACACACTGTACATGTTCCTGAGTGCACATGTTCTATATCATAGTTCCTTTTAGAAGTGTATGGCTTGACTATGCACATGCATAATTATAGATGAGGATTAGTAATAGGGTGACATGCATTTCTTAGATCCTTTGGATCTAACCCCATCTTTCCCTTCCTTGCGGGTTATGGATCATACAGGAGCATACTAGATTAGACCCTGGGTCAACACTTCATTACTTCAAGAAATTTTTGGTACCTTCATTATTTATGTTCATCCACTTATGTGTGTTTGCATTCATTCATATTCTTCTACAAATTGGCTATACTCATATTCTTTTTGTGTCTGAGTCTTCCAACTATGATCAATTTAATGATGTAAATCTTAACATAGAATTTAATATCAACTTTTCGATATGATTACAATGTGGGGGAGTCGAATAAAATATATGTACAATTATAAAACCTAAAGTTAAATTTACAAACTAACATATCATTTATAAAACCTACCATAGCATGTCATTTTTTATTTGACATTTTTTGTCACAACTAAAGAGTTCTCACCACAAGAAAATAGAGTGACCATTTTCTATCAAAACCATATGTGCAGATATAAACATTAAGTACAACATGTCCATTTTTTTGTAGATATACACATTAAGGGTCATGTCAGATAATACAAGGGAATTTGATCAAAATAGGGAGACAAACGCTAGATTTTTGTCTAACTTTCAAAGAGAAGGCGATGACAAATTTTATTGTCCATGCAAGAGTTGTAACGGCTTAAAGACAAGAAGAATCAAAATAAAAATAGCAAACAGACATTGTAGGGAGAATGATCACATTGAAGGGGGGTTTGATTATCATACATTGGTAAGTTGTTTGTTATATTGTTTTCACAATTAATATACATATGAACCTTGGAAGGAGGTTTGATTATCACATTGAATGGGGAGTTTGATTATCAACATTTTTATATAGGTTGATCTCCCTGGTGTAGTACGTGATATGGACCACTACATCTTAGAGGAACATGGGGGTGTGAATATAGAGGAACATGGAGGTGTGAGTATTGAAGCTAAAGATCATGATCCCATGGAAGATGATGATCATGTGCCGGAAAACACATTTGAAGATGATGGTATGAATGCATTGATCATTGACACATTTGGTACTAGTGTTGCTGGTACTAGTGTTGCTGGTGCTACTGATGATGATGATAATTATGATGATGAGGATGAAATTGATGTCATCCATGATATACCTCTACTTGAGAAGGCAAACATAACCCTTTACGAAGGCTCCCAATCTAATCTTCTCTCTGCTACATTTTTGTTGGTGAATTTGAAGGTTATGAATGGTTTATCCAACATAACAATGTCATGTATGCTAATGTTTTTCATATACGTCATTATAGTCTATAAAAGGTGAAACACGTACTATTAAGATTTTTTATAGTAATGACTTATATTTTTTGATGTAGATTGATAGGTGAATCTGTTACCACCATCAAATGTTCTCCCTCGCTTGTACCAAGAATTATGTGCCACTATGAAACATATTGGAATGGAGTATCAAGCAATGGATTCTTGTCTCGAATATCATATCCTTTCAAAAGCCCTTCAAAATCATAAAGAACATTCACATAAACATGACAGCTGAGAAACATAAATGTAGATATCACAACAGTTGAGAAACATAAATGTAGATATCATGGTCACAATTGTTTGGAGACACAACATAATTGAATGGTATATCCAGATGATGCAACACAACCACTACTCATATGGTTCCAAGTTGACACTGAGGGATCCAAAAACCATAGATAAGGAATAAATTTAGAGAGAGGAGGAGGGCCCTAATGACCAAAATAATACAGGGTCCCTATATTATTTCATTCATTATGGCCCTCCTCCTCTGCTCTCTAAATTTATTCCTTATCTATGGTTTTTGGATCCTGTAGTGTCAACTTGGAACTGGAGCAGTGGTTGTATTACATCATCTGGGTATACCACTCAATTATGTTGTGTCTCCAAACAATTGTGACCGCGATGCCTACATTTATGTTTCTTAGTTGTTGTGTCCTAGGACCCCTTATGACCCTTTATGACCCTTTACAATCCCTAAGAATACATACTAGAGGCCTTAAAGTGTTGTAAAGGGTCATAAGAGACTCCTGGGAGGGGCCAGATGAGCTTCCACCTTCACGTGGTTGGCCCTGTTAAGTAGAGAATGTTAAACTATTCTCAAAATAAAGAGAAGCTCAATATTTTAAGGTCTCACTCCATCCATGCATGACAAATATAATTTTTTAAAATATAGCAAACCATCAAAATTGCAATGGTATTCAGAGAATGACCGATGCCAAAGCACTACATGCGACATCTAGATGTCAAAATAATCCAGCAGTTGGACATCCCATGTATAGCATATCCATCACATACCCATCATAATTGCAACTCATAATGTGTAATGACGACAGGTTGACCATCCTAGATGATGCATAATGCGACAGTCAATACCATCATAATTGCGATAGTATTCAGAGAACGACCGACACCAAAGAACTACATTTGACATCCAAATGTCAGAATAATCTAGAAGCTAGATGTTGCATGCACAACATATCTATTGGATACGCATCATAATTGCGACACTCATAATATGTAATGATGGAATGTTAACCATTGTAGTTGGTGCATATTGCGATGGTCAATACCATCGCAATAGCGATACACATACCAGTCGTTAGTAATTTTGACACCAAAATTGCAACATCGATCTGTGTCACTTTCCCAATGGCGTAGTGTCAGAATTGTGATGCATAGCCATTGAAAAGAGGACTCAAATGTACTAGTGTGTTTCCTAGAAGAATGAACCCTAGAAGGCTAGAGAAAATGATGAAAGACTTTAAGGTTGAGATGAGGAATTAGATTATAAGTGTGTTGACTGGATTGAGGAGGAATCTTAAAACTAGAGAGGAATTTGAGGAGGTTGTTGAAGATCTTGAGAGTATAGATGTTGAGATCCTTACAGATGAGGAGATATTGATGAGAGTTGTGGCACAAGTAAGTAAAATTCATAATATGGATGTTTCTACTTTCATCGATTCATTGCATCCTAAGGATTTGATAGACTGGATTGGAGAGTTAGAGGATTACTTTGAGCTTGAAGATATCAAAGATCCAAAAAGGGTTAGGTTAGCATAGACTAAGTTGAAGGGTCATGTTTCCTTATGGTGGAAGGAATTATAGAAATATAGAGAAGAACATGGTGAGAAAAAAATCACTAGAAGGAAGGTGACGGTTCCTAGGTTAAAATCTAAATTTATTCCTAAGGATTATGAATTGGAGTTGTTCAAGAAGTTGCAAAATTTGAGGGAGAAAGACATGAGTGTGGAGGAATACAAAAAGGAATTCTATAAGATGATTATCATATCTGGTCATAAGGAGGTATCTAAGGAGAAGATGGCTAGGTATGTTAATGGTCTGAGATTTAATATTTGGGATGGTTTGGGTATGTTGATGATTAGTACTATTGAGGATTCTTATCAGTATGCATTGAGGGAATAAGATAAGTTGAAGAGGAGCAAGGTAACCTTAGAGGAAATGAAAAGCAAGCTAGAAACAATATAAAAGAGAAGCAAACCATTAAAGTTGAATTGTATCAGAAGATACCTGGAAGAGGGAATGGTAGCAAGGAGTTCAAGGGAACTTATTTCAAATGTGGTGGCATAGGACATAGGGATTTTAAGTGTTATGAAGGATCTATTAAGAACATGGGTAAAAATAATCTTATGGCACATGGGGAACAAATTGTTGGTGAAGTTGTAGAAAATGAAGTTGAGCATGAGATAGGAGAGTCGCTTATTCTTAGGAGAGTTATGTTGAGTAAGAAGGAAGATGAACCTTTACAAAGGAGGAGTTTTTTTAGGAGTGTATGTAAATTAGGAGGTAAATATTGTAAATTTCTTATGGATAGTGGTAGTACTGACAACTTGGTATCATAAGAGATGTTGATGAATCTTGTCATAAAGAGGCTTAAACATCCTTATTGGTGCAGGAGCACCTAGGTAAGGCTTCTAGATAACCTAGGGTTTCTATGATGTTTTTGGCTTGTAGTGGTTCTGGCCAAACCACTAGGTTAATAAGGGGACTAATCTAGTCCTATTATGTAGTGTATTAGGATAGGATGTCTTAATAGGTCCTTAGAGACCTATTTTGCAAGTAGTGTCCACATTAGGTCAAATAGGGTGTTTCTCCAATATGATGTTAAAATGGAAAAGTAAGGGACTTGAGGTCCTATTTCATGGTTATTACACCTTACTTAGTCATTTGGGGAAGTTTAGTGGACTCTTGACCAATTTTGGATAGAAAATCCAAAAAGTTGCAAAAGTTGTCAATGTTGTCATTGACAACATTGACAACATTTATGGAAAAATTGCAACTTCGATGGAATTAGTTGGATAACTGTCTGAAACTAGTGTTTTAGTGCCTTGGTCAAATACTTAAGGCAATCCTCAATCTTTTTGAAGGTTTGGCATTATTGTGTCAGAGATTGTATGGACTATAGAACCCAAGAACAGTTACAGTTAGAGCTTTTTCTAAGCATTTGGCATTGTAATGGATTAGATTGACTTATAAAGATTTTGATTAAGTTAATGTATATTATTTCAAGAATTTTTGTGGTGGTTGTTGTGTGCTATAATTGTGTCACACTTCTATGAATCCTTACATTCAAGAACACTCAAGAATGAGGTCTCAAAAATTGATCCATAGCTCCCTAGGCATGGTGTGCAAGGGTTTTTAGAATGCTCTCAGCTAGAGCTATTAAGTCTATAACCTTGCTAGTAAACCATGCAATGGGAGAGTCAATGAAGAAAAGGGCAAGAATGTCAATATCCTAAAAAATCAAGAATGAAATATAATGCAAGCTAGATTAAGATGAATATGCAAGCTAAGCTATGAAAATGAAAGAACAAGTATTACAAAGCCTCCTAGTTAAGCTAGATGAATTAATCTAAAGCATAAAGGAA
>MU226065.1:1154475-1172559 GCA_018584345.1 Thuja plicata | reverse complement strand
ATGTTCTCTTAATTAAATAAGATTTTTATTTTTATTTTTTCTCTTTTAAATTAAATAAGGCTCAAACCTTAGAAAATATTGAATTGATTATGATTTGATCAAGGAAATTGATATAATTGATATTGTTAATATTTAAAAATATTGATTCAGGGATTTGATAAATTGAGAAATGGGGCCCAAATTCTAGGCAACCATTTTAGGGTGTATACAGTCGTTTCCCATTTTGTATAGTTTTAGTTTCTTGTATAAATTGTTTTGTTTTCTGGATAGTCGTTGGTCTGAACCAGGCACCTAGTGAAGATGGAGTCATAATTCCACTTCCCATCATGGAACTTTCATGGGCCTTGGGATTTGGAAGGTGACTCCATGTACATATTGTACATGAAAGGAGGGGCCCTGGAAATCATGTGAGAAATTTGTAAGGCAATGCCCTAGGCGAGCCAAAGATGCATGGCTAGGGGTCACAAGAAGTTGCAGAGTAATATTGGAGGATTGAAAGCATGCATTGCTTCAATCATTGATTGTGGGGAGATAGCATGGTGAGTGGAGGAGTCCCAAATCTAAGGAGGACTGTGGGTGTGATGATTTTCTAGCCAAGAAAACCAATTTCTTGAGCAGACCGTGAATAGGCCTCAAAACCTTGATTTTTAGGCATGTTTGTAGGAGGTACTGTACAGACACCTCTGGGATCCAAGACCTATAAAATCCTTAGGTTCTTGATAAATGGTATCATAATATGTTATTTTTTTCTAACTTATTAAGGATTTTTACAACTTATTTTAGTTTTCCCTCACAATAGGCCTAATTGCTTGTAGCCCTATTTTGGGTCAATTTGGCATGGATCTTGGAACTCGTTGAGATTTTCTTGATAAAAGGAGTTTGGATACCTTAGAGTGGATCCAATTAACTATCCTGAGGGATATCTCTCCACGATGAATTGTTTTGAGTAGTTTTGTATCATTGAGTTGGATGTGAGCAAGATGGGTACTATGGTGATTGTGGTGTAGTTGGAAGTTCTTGTAGGTGTACCCCAAACTGAATTGGAGTAAGATCTTGTGAAGGTGATCCTTGAAGGGTAGGGTTAGTGAAGAACCCCACCTAGGCTAGAGAAGTGGCCTAGAAAGACCCTATTAGATAATAGGGTAGAGAAGCAAGGTTTGGTGTTACATCATATTGGTATCGGTGCCAGTTAAATACTTGGGAAGTCGGTGTATGTCAGAAGCTACTGGTGAGTCAGTAGGTGATTCAAGGATGGTGAAAAATGTAGAGTTAGATAAAGAGGTGGATGAGAAAAAGGATAAGAATGGACTCCTTGAAGAAGCCTTAGAAGGAATGAGGATAAGGCTAGAGTAAGTTGCTAATGTTGCAGCTAGAAGCAAAGAAGAAGTGGAAAGCAGTGATAGGGGTAAAAATATTAAAAAAGAAGACCATATCCCTTAACCTAACCCTATTTTGAATGAATAACCCTTCCTAAAATCCATAAAATCCTTAGGAGTAAAGGCATTGGAAGGTATCCCACTTTTTAGTGGAAAAATGGACATAGAAGCAGTCATGGATTGGATTGAAGGAATGGAGAATCATTTTGAGTGTGAGGGGGTAACTGAAGCCCAAAAGCTTAAGGTGGTTAAATCTAGACTCAGAAGGTCAGCTTTGACATGGTGGAAATACCTTCAAGATGAGAGGGTTAGATTGGGTAAGAAACCCATAGCAAATTGGAATGCAATGGTGACCAAGCTCAAAGAGAATTATCTACCAGAGGACTATGAGGTCCAACTTCATAGAAAAAAAAACAAAATTTTAAACAAAAGGACCTAGATGTGGCCTCATACACTGAGGAATTCCAAATATTATGTCTAAGGTCTAAGCCACAAGAAGAGGAATCTATAAAAGTGGCTAGATACTTGGGTGGATTGAAATGGAACATCCAAGAGGAGATTAGCCTGTGGACACCAACCACAGTTTAGAGGTGTCATCAATTGGCCCTAAGGGTGGAGGAAAAGAATAAGAAGAAGGGTGATACTAATTTCAAGAACAGAGGTAGAGGAAGAGACCAGAAGGGTCAAAGAGGCGGCTACCAAGGCGGAGGTAGTGAACAAAGAACATAAGGTGAGAATAAGTTGACAGAGCACAATACTGAAAACAGTCTAAGAGGGGGCTATAACAGAGGTAGGATTAATCATGGTGGTCCTAGCAGAGGAAGAGGAGGTAGGAATAGCTCATACTTTTCAAGTATGAAGTGCTACAATTGTGGACAATTAGGCCATCCATCCTATAGATGTCCTGACAAGCCTACTACATCAAATAGTGACAAAAGGATAGCATATGCCCATGAGGACACTTCAAGTGTCAAAGAACCTGAGATTGACCATCTTGATTCAGACATGGGTGAGAACTTGACATTCAGGAGGTTACTGATAAGACAACCAGTAAAGGATGAGCCTAAATATGGGAGGGCTTTGTTTAGGATCAGATGCAAAATCCTTGGAAAGGTTTGTAAGGTGATTGTGGACTTTGTCTCCATAGATAATATCATTTCAGAGGAGGCAGTGGTGAAACTCAAGCTAGCTAAAATACCTCATGTAAATCCCTATAAGGTGACATGGCTCAAAAAAGGCCAAAGTGTATCGGTCAATGAGAAAACATGGGTTGAGTTTTCAATAGCCGGGTATAAGGATAGGTTACTTTGTGACATCCTCCCAATGGATGCTTTCCATTTTCTACTAGATAGGCCTTGGTAATTTGATAATGGGGTAGTATATGATGGGAAGGAGAACTCCATCACATTCAAGAAAGGAGGAAGAACTTTCAAGATTCAGTCTTTGCTAGAAGAGGAGTCATAGTCCAAAACCCCTAATATCATGTTGTGTAGTGGGAAGGAGTTTGTGAAGGATCTCAAGAATGAGGAGAATCAAGGTTATGCCATTGTGCTAAGACCTAAGGAGGAAGAAAATACACTCAAGGAGCCATTACCATCAGAGGTGCAATAAATTCTTGAGAAGTATAAAGATACAGTGAGTGATGGAACTCCTGCAACCCTACCACCTAGGAGGGTAATAAGTCACCAAATAGATTTTGTCCCTGGTGCATCTTTGCCAAATAAGGTAGCATACAAGCTTACTCCTGATTAGAACTTGGAGGTGGAAAGGCTGAAAGGAAACTAAGTGTGTGAAAAATAGTTCCCTATGCTAAACTTCTACGGAGAGGATGGTGCAAATTCAGATTTAACCCTTATCAATTACAGAATGCTAATACAATTAACTTAGATGTTGCTACAATAACATACATACATAGAAAAATGAAAATGACACAATGATTTACCCTGGGGAAAACATTTCGCTAAAAAACACCAACACTCCAAAACATGCACAATGTATTAATCAAAACTATTACAGTTTACAATACACTTGCAATGCAATTTCTTTCAGAAGATTATCAACACTTGAAGACAAATCCAGCAACCTAAAAAACAAATTCCAATAATACACTAACTTCACTTTTATTCACAACCCTAAAAAATGCTTATATCATGTGCTTCCCTTTTAGGGAAACTTCCAAAGATAGTCGTATTAGGGTTTTACCATTCTCTGAGAAAATAGGAACCTGAACACCACAGTTGTGGAAGAGTGTATAGTACTCAACTTTATCAATTGTCACATGTCTTGCATGTCTTCACCCATCATCGAGTCTTTCACAATTAGCTCTTACAAATATTAATGACCGTCATAGGATTTTTTCATAACCGTTTCAGTCATGATTACCTTACACAATGTCCAAAGTGCCAACATTTGGAAAATATCAAATGTAAGGAAATATACAAGGTTGAGACACCTTATTCCTAACAAAGGCAAGTGCAAGAACTCTTGGATCAAGGCTTGATCAAGAAGAGTATAATTTCTTGTGCAGTCCTGGTTGTGTTGGCATCTAAGAAGGGTAGATAATGGAGACTTTACATAGATTCAAGGGCAATAAACATAATTATAATAAGGTATAGGTTTCCTATTTAGGATTGAGGATCTTATGGATTGCCTTGGAGGGGAAATGTACTTTACCAAACTATATTTAAAAAGTGGTTATCAGCAAACCAGAGTGAAGGGAGGTGATGAATGGAAAATGGCATTCAAGACCATAGATGGATTATATGACTAGCTTTTTATGCCATTTTGCCTCACCAATGCTCTGAGCACATTCATGCGGCTCATGAATGAGGTGCTCAAGGACTTCACAAGGAAGTTTGTGGTGGTATATCTTCATGATATACTGATATTTAGCAAGACAAGGGAGGAGCATGTCAGACATGTAGAGGTAGTGTTGCAGAGATTACATGAAGAGAAGTTGGCTATCAATCTTGAGAAGTTTGATTTCTTCAAGTAAGAACTAGTGTACTTGGGATTTGTAGTGTCCAAGGGGTCATTGAAGATGGACCAAGACAAAGTTGCAGCCATCCTAAAATGGCCACCAACCTACCATAGCCACTCAGGTAAGGATTTTCCATGGTCTTGCACAATTTTATAGGAAGTTTATTAGGAACTTTAGTGGGATATCTGCGCCATTTTTGGATACTATCAAGGGTGGGGTCAACACTAAGTTTAGGTGAACTTTAGAAGTTGAAAAATCCTTTGAGTTGTTGAAGAAACAAGTAGCCACCCAGCCTGTCCTACAATTGCCAAGTTTTGAGAAATTATTTACCATTGAGTGTGATACAAGTGGAATGGTTGTAGGGGGTGTATTGAGTCAGGAAGGTAGTCCAATTTCCTTCTTTAGTGAGAAATTGAATGAGGCTAAGAAGAGATATTCTTCTAATGATTTGGAACTATATGCTTTAGTTCAATCCCTTAGAAAATGGAGGCATTATCTATTTCCCAAAGCATTTGTGATGTTCACTAACAACCAAGCCCTTAGTTACATAAACACACAAGAGAAACTAAGTAACAGGCATTTGAAATGGATAGATTATTTGCAAGCATTCACATTTAATATTAAGCACAAGAAGGGTCAACTCAATAAGGTCGCAGATGCACTAAGTAGGAGATTGTTGACAGTCCAAGAAATCTAGTTGAATAGCATTGGAATTGATAGTTTCAAAGATCTATACAAGGAAGATGAAGACTTTGGGGAAGCATACAAGGTGTGTAAGGATTTTCAAAACCATTTCCATAGTAAGTTCTCTAATTTTACATTGCGGAATGTATTTTTTTTTAAGGGAAATTAGTTGTGTGTACCTAAAGGGTCCATGAGAGAGAATCTCATACAAGAGAAACACAATGGGTGTTTGAGTGGTCACTTTGTTATGAACAAAACTTTGGAGCTTGTGCAGAGGTTTTACCATTGGCCAAAGTTAGTAAGAGAGATTACAAGGTATGTGGAGCAGTGTGTCATTTGCATGAAATCCAAAGGAGGAATCAGTAACATAGGGTTGTATCAACCTTTACCAATCCCTAATTAGCCATGGGAGTGTGTGAGCATGGAATTCATAGTAGGTCTACCCAAAACCAAGCAAGGGTATGATAGCATTTATGTATTGGTTGATAGATTTAGTAAGATGGGACATTTAATTCCCTGTAAGACTACTCATGATGCTAGCCACATAGCATACTTTTTTTCAAAGAGATTGTAATAATTCATGGATTTCCCCTAACTATTGTTTTAGATAGGGATGTGAAGTTTATGAGCCATTTATGGAAGACTTTGTGGGGTATATTGGGAACCAACTTGTCTTTTGGTTCATCTTACCACCCTTAGACTGATGGCCAGACTGAGGTGGTCAATAGGGTGTTGGGTAACCTATTTAGGTGCCTAAATAAAGAGAATGGGTAGACATGGGATGTTGTCATTCCCCAAGAAGAATATGCTTACAATGACAGAAAGAATAGGATGACAAGGAAAAGCCCATTTGAGGTAGTTTATGGGATGCACCCAAGGGGTGTGTGTGAGTGGTGCAGGAGCACCCTGGAGATGCCAAGAAAATATGGTAGTCTCTTGCCATTTGGTGTGATAGTGTGTGTAAGACCCTCTAGTAGGGAAATTTAATTATATAAGGTCATGTTGACCAAGAGCAGTTTAGATAAGTTTCATTTTATGCTTCATTTTGGGTAGATTAACTCTTTTTGGCTCTTGTTTATTGGATTGTCCTTGATGATGTCATCAATGGGCAGAGTGATATCATGGTGGTACTTAGGGTCCATGGATACCCTAGGTAGTCTAGCTAAAGTTAGCTAAGGTAGATTGGTGGAGAAAACACTTAAAAAGTGTAATTGGCTAAAAGATGTAAAATGTTGCTATGCAACATTAGCAACTTTTCAAAGTTGCTGACAACATTTTGTTGTTTAGAGGATTTCAAGGTTTTAAGAGTTTTTAAACCCATATAAGGGTTGGCACATTGGGATCCAACATATTTAAGGTTGAAAAACCCTAATTTTGTGGGTGGAAGTTTATTTTGTATGGACTATTATTCTGGAGCCAAGAGTTTCTTTGAAAGAACAGCAGATTGGAAGCATTTTGTGTTTTTCTTTGCATTGAATGGATTGAAATTGAAACTGTGACTGTTGGATATCATTATTGGACATGTTTACAAGCTTTTTTAGTAGCTATTTTTATTTGTAGGTACCTTTTCTTTGTTGTTTGTAAATTCTTTAGTTTTGGATTGTTTGTTGTCCTATTTTGGAGCAAGGAGCAAGATATAGATCTAACTCTACTTCCCACCATTGGTTTTGTATGGCCACCTAGGAATGGAGACTAGGTCCATGGAGCTACCAAACTACGGAACAAGGAGCTCTAAAAGTGCTGGCATGTATTTTTAAACACTTGCCCTAGGTGAGCTAAGTTGATAGCCTAGTTAGAGAAAGCAAGTGACAGTGAATTTAAAAGTTGCAGGGGGTGTTCTCATGAGCCAAGAAGGCCATGGGTGTATAGTTCTTTACAAATCTCTTAACAGAGTGCACACTTAGTAGTGTTGCTAAAGCTTCAAATGAAGTAGATCTTAATAGGTCTCCACTATAATACTCCTAACAGGGTAGGTCATCAGAAGTGACCAATTGTAAGCCTTAACCGGCTCCTTCTTATCTATAGATAGTGAAGTTTGTGGGTAACAATCCCCACCGTAGTTTTGACTTCCTTAACAGGGGTTTTCTGTGTTACCATATCTTGTGTTATGTGTTTTCTATTTTCATGAATGTTTCTTGTATGGTAAAACATTAAAGAACTTATGTTATGATTACATATGCATAAAGAAAGATGAACAGTTAGATAAGATAATTTACAATCTGATGACTAAGGGTTAATGGGATAACCAAGAAAAGTTTTAGAGATACTGATTCACCCCTCCCCTCTCAGTACTACATTCTCAATATAATTCCAACAATTGGTATCAGAGCTACGTCTCTTTCTTGAAAAGCTTAAAGACTTGAGAGAAAAGATCAGAGCAATGGAAAAGTATAAGCTGGATAAGACCATTGAGAATGAGCAACTTCAAATGCAGATAAACTATGAGCAGTATAAAGAGGTGAGAGTAAAATTGAGAAAACTTGTTGATGACAGACATATTATGGAAACTAGGCTTAATGAGAAGGACTACAAAGAATTGGAGATAATTGATTACTTCAATTCAACAGAACCAACAACAACTAAAGTGTCAGATCAATCAGATGAAAAGATCACAAGTCTACATGAGGCCAATCAGCACCTGACAGAGCAATTAAGAATGCTACAAATTGGTCAAGAGACCCAAATGGTGAAAATGATTGATGTCATGAATGATGCAAGGAAAGCTGAAACTGAAAGAACACTAGCCATTGATAACAGGAGGAAAATCACAGAGAAGCTCCAAGAAAAATAATCAGAGATTCAAAAACTTACTGAGCATCACCATGAAATTACCAATCAGATTATTCTTATGAGTGAAGAGGCAAATAGAATAAATACAGAACTCATTGAAAGAATACAGATCATTGGTGAGTTAAGAGAAGAGAATGAAAAGCTCAAACATGAAATCAAAGTCTAGAATCAACACAATGAATTGATCAAGAAAGCTGAAGAAAGCAACAAAAGGATGGATGATTTTCTTGATGGACAAAGAAGAGTCAACAACTATATAGGATTAGGGTACAATGGGAAGGGTTAATCTTCTAATCAACCAGATCAAAGGAATTCTTTCACAACCCCAAGATCCAAGAAGCTGTCATGCAATCACTGTGGAAAACTGGGCCACACCTCAAACATTTGCAAAAGCAAAGTGAAAGGTATTTCTCAAGAACAATCTACTTTCATTGGTAAATGTTATAAATGTCACAAGAAAGGACACAAGGCACATGAATGCAGATCCAAAGTGACAAATCCAAAGAAGAAAACCTACATAGACAAGTATTGTCCTACATGTAAGATGAATGGACATACACATGAGGAATGTTGGAAGAAGAACAGAAAGGCCTAGACACCAAAAGTAACTGATAATATCTACAGACTGAAAAGGGTCAGTACCTCATATGTTTGGGACTATAACACATGGATAAACTGCACAACATGTGGAAGGTATGGTCATATTGCTGCCAACTGTATGAGAAAGTAGACCAGAAGGTCAAGAGGATGGACCAATCTAGGTATGGCATGTCTGCATTGTCATAAGGTTGGACATGTGATAAAATATTGTAAAGACCGATTGATAGACACAATTACATATCCCAATGGAAATACCATTGATGACATCAAGAGAATGAAGAACAAAATGTGGAGAAAGGCCACAACTACTGAAGGTGTTGAATCAAGCAATGTAAATGGTGACACCCCATCCAATGGATCTGGTGATATCACTATTTCCAACTAAATTGCACAAGTATAGAAATACATTATTTCAAGTTATATTATGCATCAGTTCCATTATACATAGTTTATATTGTAATATTAGCATGAATGAAAGATGCAATATACTATTTTTTATAAAAATGTTGAAAAGCAATGTCATCGGTTAAAAGACTGACATGCATCGGTGATACTTACCAAAATGCATTGGGCATTACACAAGTTATGTGTAACTGATGAGCATCGGTGAACCTTTGTAATGACAAGAATGTTTTCATTGCCTTCAATACTGATGATCATCGGTAAAAACACCGAAGCTGCTTGAGATCTCACGACCGACATCAACGATGTCATTTTCACCTAAACCGATGATGCCAGTCTTTGAACACTGGTGGAGTTGTTGGGAATTTATGACAACTTAAGGCACCATAGGGTTATAAAACTGACAAAGATAAGCTCATTTCACACCCACAATTTTTGAGCAGAGCAGAGAAATTTTGAGAGATTTGGAGTGTGACCCAGTAGAGATCATTTTGTCACAAGGATTCACATTCAAGCATACAAAGATCTAGTAAGTACATTCAATGCCGATAGCACTGTGTTAAAATTTGATAAAGATATAAATCTAAAAAATGGCTTCAACTTCAAGGACTGCTAAGTTAGCCAAAGATAGGAAGAAAAATGTAAACCTTATCAGTAACAAGACATGTGAGGAAACCAAATACAAACTACACCCAGAGATAGCCTCACAACCCGATGATTCTGGAGCATTCTCCAGAATCACACCTAGGGTTTTACTAATTGTAGATGTTAGGTCTTTTATACACTACAAGATCTCAGAGCTAGGAGATCTAGACTTGGACATAGCCTACACAGCATTGTGTGATGAGGCAGGAAACTTAAAAGAGGAGCACAAGCACTTAGAAGTGAAAGGTTTAACTAACGCTTGACACTTTCCTAGGGTTTTTAAAATGGAATGGATCAAATTAGTACTAAGCAGGGTACACAATCAAACAATGTGGCTTGATGAGACAAAGAAGATAAAAAAAGATGTTATACATGTGGTAACTAGTTACCCCGCGACTGATAAACCAAAAGCACACAAGCACCCACCACTGAAAGATGTGTCATAACAAACTGGAGCTAAATCTAACATAAGAGGTCTAAAGGTAAACATTATTACTGACATAGAAAAAAAGTTTGGTGCATGTGTTGTTGGCTATAAGATATTCCAAGCAAGAAAAATGAACAGTGTAGTTGTCACTGCTATGAGTACAGCGTATAAAATCATCAAATAGGGTAAAGAAATGGATTTAGCAAAAATCCTACTACATCAACTTGCAGAGAACATGAACACCATTAGATCCTCAAAGTCAAATACATGTAAGTTTGGATCATTACTCATGTGCATATTCTTCTACTTCCAAGAAGAATTTCCTTCAATTGGAAAATTTGTATGGGATATCAATAGGCCAATCACAATATAGATTTGTGAGCACATTGAGTCACTAGGGACTGACTTTGACATCTTAATGGATGATTACTTCAAGAACTTCAAAGAGAAAATGCAAGCCAGGACCAGGATTCCTGAAAGTTTGATAGAACAGCATAAGGATGATATATGTTTCATGGTGGATACTGATCACACCTACATCAAACTTGCAAAACCAAGGAAATCTTGGTTAGCACCCTTGGAATATGAGATACAAGCAGAAGAGGAAACAAAATGCATTAAGGCATTACTGAATGAACCAGTTGATAATAAGAAACAAAGATTTGGTACATATGAAGAAGAAAAACAAAATATTAAGACAAATCTTGTTATCAAGAAGGTTGTCAAACAGTCAAGCAAAATGGTAAATAAACTAAAATAGAAATTGAATGCATCTTCTGATGATGAAGCGGATAAAGAAGGTGAAGAGGAACAAAGAAAGGAGGAAATCACCGAGTGACAGTCACCTGCCAGTGATACTACAAAAATGAATGAATCAAAGGAAGAACTGCCTAATTCACCACCTCCTCCTCCACCTAAGAAAACTAGAACAAGGAGTCAAACAGTGAAAGATCAAACTCCTTCTCCCATGGTGAAAGGCAAGGTATATAAAAGGAAACCGGTCACAGCAAAGGGAAAACCACCAGTTGGGAAACCTACAAAAAGGAGAAAATTTGTTCAAACTAAGGGGGATATAGTGGACTCAACTATGGATGAGCCAGACACATCAGTTGATCAAGCAAAGGCAACAGCAAAGGATACATCAACTACTGAGAACTTAGATGAAATATGTAATTTCATTTCTGAAACATCATCTATTGCACATCCTAAGATTAGGAAATGGTTGAAATGGGACACTGTAGAACATAATAGAATTGAAGATGCAATCATAGCTAAGATGTGCAGACATTCCTATGTCCCACTACAATTCACAACACGTGATGTCCTACAAGAGTTGTTGGATAAACTATCTGCTAGGTGGACTTATGCACTACATAAAGAGAAGGAAGTAAGAGAAAGAGTGCTTATTACTTTCATACCTTCTGAATCCAAGAAGGAAGAAATAGATGAACTCATGAAGAAATATGCCAAAGAGTTCTCACCCAAGATGAGAGCTTACAAGTTTCTTCAAGGGAAACTCATAGAGTTGGAACAAGAAACTCATGATAAATGGAGCAAGATATTCAATCCTACTAAGGATAGAAGCCCCCAATGAAAAAATGTTACACAAAGGGATAAATCACAAAAGGAGTTAGATAGTGAGGAAGTATAGATAACCAGGCAAAGATAGGTGGATATAGAAGATGAAACATGGCCTGATAAAACTTAGGATGATCAGCTACAAGCAAGTCCATAGCACATCAATATAGAGGATGAGGAAGTTACCAAGGAAGAATTGACAACAAAAGGTAACACAACTGATGACACAAATGATGAATCATGGTTGGACAATGTCATAAATGACATTACTGGTAAAGACCCTGTAGAAGATATGAAAAGAGATGAAGATGCTACAATCGATAAGGACAAAACTGAGGAACAGGGCATATCAACCAACAATGCAGAGGAGAATACAAATATTGATATATTGATGGATTCTATTCACATAAGCTGAAGTCAGGAGAAAGTACATGATAATAATGACAACATACCCATGGATACGGGAAATGAAGAGAACAAAGAAGCATCAAACACTCAAAAGGATGCAGACACAAAGATGAAAGATGATACAAATATAGAAGACAAATCTTCTAATAAAGATAAGGAAGAAGAAATAAATAAAGAGGAGAAAATAGAGAATGCTGAAAAGGATGACACTATTGATGACACTGAGAAATTGAACAAAGATGAGCAAGGTGATAAAGGTGAAGAAGTAAAACATGATGATAGCACAAAGGTTGACAAAACAGAAGAATCACCCAAGGTTAATGAGGAGACATCTTCACAAAATCGGTCGGTGGACTCAGACAAGAAACAACAAGAAGGTTCATCTACACAATAGTCACCTACAAAATCTCAAAATTTACAATTAGTAATTCATCAGCCAACTCAGCAGAAAAATAAGAAGAAGAAGAAATTCAAAAAGGATATCTTAGCTGTAACAATGGATGAAGTTATAGAAGTCCCAAACTGGGATGTAACTACATTGGATTATGATAAACTTCAAGATTATGGAGTATTATGTCAAAGAAAAGCTATTTAGAAGAAGATGATAGAGGAACACTGAGAAGCAATGGCACTTGATAAAGCCAGAGGCATACTCCATCAACTCATTATTGAGGTAAACATAGATCAAAATACCACACTAAAGGAACAAATAGTTGTTCTTACCGACGCAATCACAGAGCAGAATGTAGAGGTAGAACAAGCTATGGAAGAACAAGCAGAAAAGAAATATCAACATAAGTTAGTTGATAAGATCAGCCAGGAAGTGGCAGAAAAAAAGATAAAAATTTCTGAACTAACTGAACAATTAGAACAAATGATTGTTGAAGCAATTAACTTAGTTCAGAAGATGTGCACAATAGAAAAGTTTACAAAGGAAAATAGTGACAAGATAACAGAGATTGATTCAAATGTCACAAATAGTGCACAAAGCCTAACCTCCAGTGCAGATAGTATCAAGGCACACCATGACACAGTCATAGAGGAAAATAGGCTAAGGCAAGAGTTATATGATGCTGAAACACAAATCAGAGGTGAGATTACCAAGCTGCAGGCTCACATATTGCCAAATCTCACAATCTTACAGCAGCATATCACTGAGGCAAGAAATTTGATAGCAACTCCTGAGATGTCTGTGGTGGACAACATCTATGATATTCATGTAAGGATTTCACTTGAACATATGGTTCTGGAAATGCTAAAGGATAAATGGGAGAAAATGATAGAGGAGATCAAGTCCTCACATTCCCATCTTTTTGACAAGCTATAAGTACCTTTGCCTTTGTTATCAAAAAAGGAGGAATAAATATGTATATTGTATGTACAGGAGGAGACAAGAGGAATACATGTACAGGAGGAATAGATATGTACAATATATCAAAAAAAAGGGAAAGGAAAGTATATAAGAAGATATATATACTTACACTTACCGACATATACATAGGGGGAGTCATTCAAAATGACTAAGGCATAAGTATACATAGGTGTACATACTAATACACTCAGTATGTTGCACATATCATGTTTTTGATACTAATGTCAAAGGGGGAGATTGATGACATTATTTTTTCCATTAGTATACTTAGTGAAAAATATTGACAAAGTTCATCAGTATGGCTACCCGACGAACAATGTAAGTAGTTAACCAATAGATAGGACACAAGATACCCGACGAGGTATAAAGTGCTAAGTGTAAGATTACCCAATGAACCCTTACAAGTGTTGAGCCGATGAAGTGAAATGGTCATCACCGACAGGGAAATAACATAGCACAAATAACATCACCGACGAAGCATAACAGTAAGGGGACCCAACGATGAAACTAAAAAAATTGACAAACAGTCAAAAGGGACACCAATGGGATAGACACCCCGACAGGCCAAAAGAGAAAGAAAACCAATAGACTGAAATGAGCATACCAAGCATCAGAATTGATAGTCAGTTACTAGGCCGCAAATAATGGATATGACTTTTACACGTCAGATAAAATAATGTAATTCTATTTATAGAGTTTTGATTTGTTTTAATTCATTACTTGAGGGTCAAGCAAGGATAATGTAAATGTTTTAAAGCATACTAACAAATCTAAAACATATCTAACTATAGATCAAGGTCAAGTTGTATACCTTAGATCTAGAGTTAACTTGCGTAGCGTGAATTCAAGAATAGAGCTCGAAACTAGTATAAATAGATGTTCATTCAATTGTGAAAGTAGAATTCATTGTTGTTGATAGCCACAAAGAGCATCTAAGGAGAAAAAGGTAGAATTCATGCATAGTTAAGAAACAAATTATATCAAGTTATCAAGAACACACACAGAGGCTACCGATGTGCAGAGAAAGGTATTACTCAATCATTTGAAGATGATTAATCATACATAGGAAGCTTTACTGGATCTGTTATCAGCAATTATAGATTGCATACTTCATCAGATCAAATACCTATATCATATTCTAACAAGTGCATCATATCTAAAATCCTATTGTAGAAGGTGGACTTAACAATTCTTTACAAATCTCTTAACAGAGTGCACACTTAACAGTGTTGCTAAAGCTTCGAACGAAGTAGATCTTAACAAGTCTCCATTGTAATACTCCTAACAGGGTAGGTCATCAGAAGTGACCAATTGTAAGCCTTAACCAGCTCCTTCTTATCTACAGATAGTGAATTTTGTGGGTAACAATCACCACCGCAATTTTGACTTCCTTAACAGGGGTTTTCTGCGTTACCATATCTTGTGTTATGTGTTGTCTATTTTCATGAATGTTTCTTGTATGGTAAAACATTAAAGAACTTATGTTATGATTACATATGCATAAAGAAAGATGAACAGTTAGATAAGATAATTTACAATCTGATGACTAAGGGTTAATGGGCTAACCAAGAAAAGTTTTAGAGATACTGATTCACCCCTCCCCTCTCAGTACTACATTCTCAAAATAATTCTAACATTTAGTGCCTTGGTCAACTACTTAAGGCCATCCTCAATATTTTTGAAGGGTTGGCATTATTGTGTCACAGATTGTACGGACTATAGAACCCAAGACCAGTTACAGTTAGAGATTTTTTTGAGCATTTGGCATTGTAATGGATTAGATTTACTTCTAAATCTTTTTATTAAGTTAATTTATATTTTTTCAAGACTTTGTGTGGTTGTGTTTTCCCATTTTGTATAGTTTTAGTTGCTTGTATAAATTGTTTTTTTTTCTGCATAGTTGTTGGTCTAAACCAGGCACCAAGTGAAGATGGAGTCATAATTCTACTTCCCACTATGGAACTTGCATAGGCCTTTGGGATTTGAAAGGTGACTCCATGTACATACTGTACAAGAAACGAGGGGCCTTGGAAAGCATGGGAGAAATTTGTAAGGTGATTCCTTAGGCAAGCCAGAGATGCATGGCTAGGGGTCACAAGCAGTTGCAAAGTAAGATTGGAGGATTGAAAGCATTCTATTGGTGCCCAAAAATGCTGAATTAGATTTCTTATGGACTTGCCAATCCAATGTTTGGAAAACCAATTGTTTTTGGCCAACTAACAGGAATGATCGAATATGATCCTCTTCCCCTTCACTTCTAGCTCTACAAGACCAAGGCGAGTGAACCTTTACCTTAACCGCTATCTACCAGTTTAAGGCATTTTATAGCAGATAACTTGTGTACAGAATTCAACCAATCTCTCAAGATGGCAACTATGCTTGAACAAATCAAATTGTAAGCAATATATCATAAACTGTAAACTGAAATACTTTAATTAATTGAAAGAATGTTTAGTAAATGTGTATATAATTTGAAATGAACAGATAGATAAGATATCAAAAAACTATAAACAATGAACTGAATAACTATAATCCAAATAATGATTAGACTAGTGCCTTATTCTACCATGGGAAATAGAGTCAAGATCATTCCAATATTATGTTCAACCTTAGAGACAGTTTTACAAGAAAACTTATCACTTCAAAGGTGTTATGGAATATACATGAAACCTGAAACAAATTCAGAGATATTTCAAAATGGTAATACTTCTCAAATGAAAGACCAATTGACTAAGGCCTCAATCAACAAAATTTAACCATGCAAAATGAGAAAACCAATTGAAAATATAGACTATGAATCCAATCAGGAAGCACGCACATCAAACTATCACTTTGAAGAAGCTCTATTGGTTTATCTGAGGGAATAATTGTAAAATGATAATGAAAATATTACACATGTGAAAGAAAAAGGACTTATCTTTATTGATTTTTAAAAAATAGTACATCTAGGTCCATGTTATACTTGTTGAATTATATTGTATTGTATTGTCTCTACATTATGTATATATATATGTGTTTGAGTGGCTTTCACACCTCTTTAAGGTGAAAATACACAACCCTTATTACAAAATATTTTGAAAAAATAATAAACTAACTAAAAAATAACTACCTAACTTTCAGATTTGGCTTTGGTCTAAAATCCAAAACACATCATGAAAAGCTAAGATGTTTTCTGGAAATAGGAAATTTGATTTCCTAAACTGGGTCAGTTTTAGATTTTTAAAATTTGACCATCTTCAGCCTCTGTCGGCATCATCTTTGTAGTAGGTTTAAATTCTAGAAATTTCTGAAGGCTTCGATTAGTTAGTTCTATTTATTTGTGTCATAAAGCTTCCTTCCTTTAAATTTTTTAGTATGGAGAAACTTGCTTCTTGATAATGGATTGGCACTTCTAAATTCTCAAAATTTAGGGTACCACCAGTGGCTCTTTCTAGGGATGTATGCTCCTTGTGAGCATAGCGAGATTCCAACTATCTATGGAGAAGTAGGCCAAGTATCCACACTTAATCTGATGCAAAGTGAAATCAGGTGGCCCCAGGCCCCCAAAAAAATGAACATTATTTCTTTCCTTTGTCAAAGATTTGATTATGATCCTTTAGCAACAAGGTCATTCTAAATGTATCATTATTGGTTAGATTACTATTTTGATCCACCGATTCATAATATCCTTCATGATCAAATCATGTTTGTGTCATTTGAACTAGGAATAAACTGTTGTAACTTCCTTTATGTCTGATTCAAAGATTACCAATTCTACAAGTATTAGTCTAGTATATCGTCTGCTCATCTAAGATTTTATCATTCCTCACTTCCTCTGAGGAATACTCAAAATCCCCTTTTGTATCATATACAGACTGAAAAAGACTATAGACTTCATCATATTGACCAAGAATCTGGATGCCATAAATTTGTTTTTTCCTTTCATTTTGCAACATATTTTTCTGATTTTGCAAAAAACTGGCTGAATCATTCTTATAATCAATTCCTTTTAGAGTTTTTATATCCTCTAGCATAGTATCCAAATCAAGCTCAATCAAAAAATTATCACCATCTATTTCAAGAAAAATTTCTTCATCAATTATCTCTATTATAAATTCTTCATGCTCATATATTGTATCCAATTCACCTTCATAGTCTGGAGAGATTTTATTTATTTCGCAGAATGGATTAACACATGGTCCATTTCCAAAAAATTCTTCATATTTTTCAAAACCATTCATAACCATATTTCCTTCATCAAATGTTTCACTCTTTCAAGATTTTATTGTATCAAATATAACCTGATCATGCCCATCCTGATGATTATAGGAAAAATTTAAACCATTCTTTTGAACATACTTATGATATTCAAAATCCAACAAATCTGAAATTTGTTCTATACTAAGGAGATTTTCTTCCTCACCATCATGGCCATTGATACCTATCTCCATACAAATCTTACCATGTACAAATTCTTCTTCAACCTTATTTGAATTTTCTTCCTCTATATCATTATTCTTTTCTTTTCTCAATTCCTCACATACTTTCTCAAGAAAAATTAGCAGGTGAGAATCATGATATATTCCTAACTCACAAAGTTTATCCGTTAATTCCTTTCCAAAAGGTCTAATATCTAAAGTTATTTTTTGATAAATCCTTATCATTCTCATGAACAAATGTATTGATGATTCTCCTTCATATCTTTCCAAATTGAAAAATGTATCCAAAGGGGACATGTACAATTCTTCTTCCACAATGTAATTTGGATCTTCTTCCATGCTGCAACTTTGGTCTTCATATCATTCATAGCACATGTTGTCTTCTTCACCACTGGCATCATGAA
>MU226065.1:1141655-1153018 GCA_018584345.1 Thuja plicata | reverse complement strand
AGGTGAAAAGACACAACCCTTATTACAAAATATTTTGAAAAAATAATAAACTAACTAAAAAATAACTACCTAACTTTCGGATTTGGCTTTGGTCGAAAATCCAAAACACATTGTGAAAAGCTAAGATGTTTGCTAGAGATAGGAAATTTGATTTCTTGAACTGGGTCGGTTTTAGATTTTTAAAATTCAACAATCTTCAGCCTCTGTCGGCATCATCTTTGTGGCAGGTTGAAATTCCAGCATTTTCTGAAGGCTTCGATTAGTTAGTTCTATTTATTTGTGTCATAAAGCTTCCTTCCTTTAAATTTTTTAGTATGGAGAAACTTGCTTCTTGATAATGGATTGGCACTTCTAAATTCTCAAAATTTAGGGTACCACCACATTCATTTCTTCAATCAGTAATTGGGGAGAGATAGCATGGTGAGTGGAGGAGTCCCAAATCTGAGGAGGAGTTTGGGTGTGATGATTTACTAACCAAGAAAACCAATTTCTTGAGCAAACAGTGAATAGGCCTCAAAACCCTGATTTTTAGGCATGTTTGTAGGAGGTACTCTATGGACACCTCTAGGAACCAAGACATAGAAAAAATTAGGTTCTTGATAAAGGGTATCAGCATATGTTGTTTTTTTTCTAACTTGTTAAGGATTTTTACAAGTTATTGCAGTTTTCCCTCAAAATAGGCCTAATTGCTTATAGCCCTATTTTGGGTCAATTTGGCTTGGATTTTGGAACTCATTGAGAGTTTATTGACAAAAGGATTTTTGATACCTTGGAGTGGATCCAATTAACTATCCTAAGGGCTATCTCTCCATGAGGAAGTGTTTTGAGTAGTTGTGTATCATTGAGTTGGATGTGAGCAAGATGGGCACTATGGTGATTGTGGTGTAGTTGGAAGTTCTTGTTGGTGTACTCCAAATTGAATTGGAGTAGGATCTTGTGAAGGTGATCCTTGAAGGGTAGGTTTAGTGAAGAACCCCACCTAGGCCAGAGAAGTGGCCTAGAAAGACCCTAGTGGAGAATAGGGTAGAGGAGCAAGGTTTGGTGTTACATCACTTGTCCTTATGGGATAGTTTGGTTTTCAGATGATCATATGGTGGAGGTGAACAAGCAATATTTTGTTAACTTCAACATTGGACCTTATAGAGATGAAGTGCTATGTGATATGGCGTCTATGATTACTTGTCATTTTCTATTGGGAATACCTTGTAAATTTGATAGGGGAGCTATTCATGGTTGCAGAAGAAATTTGGTCATAATAGAAGAGGATGGATAGAAGTTTACTCTAGTTCCTTTGGAGGAAGAAAAAGGAGGAAGTCCAAGGAATTTGAGTATGGTGAAGATTTATAGTTTAGAGAAACAAACTATAGAGGTTAGTATGGATCAGAAGAAGGATATTGTAGGTAGATCTAATAAATGCAAGTTAGTATATGATTGTAAGAAGGGTAAAGTGGAGTAGCAGGTGACTTTGGTTTCTAAACAGATAAGGGTTTGTAATAAAGGTAGATTGGTTATGAAAAAAGGAAGATGTAGTAATTTGAGATGGTGTTGATAGAAGGTATGATGAGGTGAGTGCATAGAGGAGTAAGTTGATGGATATGACAGTGGAGGTGTAGGGGAAAAGAGTTGCAGATGAAGAGGATGTTTGGCTCAAAAAAAGCATTGGATTTATATTCCATGGCTTGTCAAATATTCATAAGTTTCTCTTATGGAACATTTTATTTTACTTGGGGTGCCTAATGGAGGAGAATCTTAGGATCATGGAAATCTTGCATCAACCAGAAAGATTTCCTTTAGTTTGTTTGTTATTCTATTCTAGTTGAGAATTTTTTTATTTTTTTGGTGGCAGTCGATCCGTGCTTGTCCTTTTTGGTTGCAGTTTTGTTAGGGTGTTCTTGTCTTCACCCTAGAGCTTATCCTATTATCATAACTCATTTGGTTTCATCTCACACGAGTTATGGTAGATTCTTCACGTCTCTGTCTAGTT
This sequence comes from Thuja plicata, assembly GCA_018584345.1. Classification (NCBI taxonomy): domain Eukaryota; kingdom Viridiplantae; phylum Streptophyta; class Pinopsida; order Cupressales; family Cupressaceae; genus Thuja; species Thuja plicata. The sequence goes on along the minus strand of MU226065.1, from coordinate 1,151,034 downwards.
CTTCATTTTTGAGTTGGTCATTGTGCTTTCTGGTCGGTTTCATAATTTCTAGTTGGTTTTTTCTGAGTGCGATCGTGCCAGCTCATTTTTATATTTTTGATGCAAGAGCATCTTAGGGTAGTTGGAAATCCCGTGTCACCAAAAATATGTTTGGTTTAACTTTGATTTGTTTCTTGGGAGCTCGGTAATATAGTTGATAACTACCTTGGAGTTCTTTGTTGGAGTACTCAGTTACCTGTTGAATCGGTTACTTGTTGTTCGATTTTTATTGATATTTTTCTCTGTGGTAGGTTCTTGGTATGTGCAGCTCGGTAGCGTCTTTCTCGGTAGTTTATCGCTTGGTTTTTTTTTTACCGAGTGGTCTAGGTCTCGGGGTTCTTATTTACTGACTGGATGTTGGAGTTCATCGACTTGTGTTTTTGGATTGGGAGGATGTTGGAAATTGCACCGATGATTTGAGGGGGGTCATTAGGATCATTCTGAGTTTTGATGCATGTGGATTTGATGCATTGGATCTTGTGTGGACTTAAATCTAAGTTGGTGTTTTCTTCTATATATTTAATGTTTAGTTGCAGCCAACTGGCTCATTTAATATTTGTTCATGGATTGTAATGGCCGAGTAGTGCATTTAATATTTGTTTACAAGTTGAATTGTGCCTCTGTTGTATAAAAGGTATATGTGGGAATCATTGAAGAAGGGGGATTTCAAAAAAAAAAAGATTTTGGGTAGTAGATTTTGGGAGAAATTTGATAGCAGACAGTAGTAAGTGGGTAAGAAATAAACTTGTATGATTTCTTGGTAGCTTGCGAGCACAAGTTCAGATATGGTTTCTTCCACTTAGCTGTCTGGTAGACTGGTGAAGGTAGTTCCTGCAAGATCTAGTTATTGTTTTGTTATTTTGGCCCTACTCAGGAAGGCCTTACAGGCTGATATGTTGCATTTAATTAGAATTCTAAGATAATATAAGTTTATTTTGATATATCTTGTTGTGATGTTTTTGTTTCTATTGTGAGTGTTGGTTTGGCTACAAGTTTAGACTATCCATTCTTGGATCTTTCGAGCTTGACTGCATCAGGTGGTGTAACCACCCTAATTTGGTCTACTTTGAATATAGACCCTATTTTCCCTAAGTGTGATCATACCCCCAATTATGTCATGACAATGCTACTTTGGCATAATTCATTTTAAAATCAAATTTAATGTCCTAGGTGATTTTTATCACTAAATTATATTAACTATTATAGCCATACAATTCAAACCAATTTAAACCAATTAAATTAAATCAAATTCAAATATGGCTGTAGTATTTAATTATAAGGGAATTGAATAAACCCCTAAATCAATTGCTCACTTGCAAATGAACCAATCCCCTAGCTTGATTAATCTAATTAATTGGCTATAGTCCTTTAATTATTAAAATGCAATTAAGTTGTTTAAATAATTAAATTCCCTATTATTGGATAAATTAAATAAGTTTAATTTATGTCATTGATATTCTTCTAACTCCTAACCTAACCTAACTCAACCTCTTGGACCCTAGGTTCAAACCTTTCCCAACCCTTTCACCCTTGCTAATCTTCTTCTAAGCCTAATCTAATTCTAACCTCCCTCCTAATGATGTCACATTCCATTAGGGAAGTGATTAGGGACTCAACCCACTTGGGGAAGTCAAGGAATCTCAAGATTCCTTCCCTCAAGTCAATTCCCTCAAGCTTGACCCTTGGCCTCTCCATGCCTCTTAAATTCTTGCATTTAATGCATATGGCCTTAGCCCATACCTCTTGAATGCCCTTGGAATTTATTTCTCTTACACCACATTAATGAGTTTTACAACTCATTAATGCCTCTTGTCCCCCCTCTCTCTCCCATTCTTCTATAAATTGGAGGAGTTTGGAGCTCAAATAAGGCCCCAAAAATTTATGAAAAGTAGTGTTATTATGCCAAGATTTTGAAGGAATCTCAAAGCATTGTTATACTACCCATTCCTTCATAGATTCATACATACACTCCATATTTTATTTCCATGCATGGTTGTAATGCTCATTTTAGACTAAATATGCATGTTAATGGTTAAATAATTGTTTTTATCTTGAATCTTTCATTCTAGGTTGTTTATGTCACTGGTATTAGCATAATCTGAGGGTTGTTATGTTAGTTACCACACTCATCCTATTTAGAAAGCAATAGGTCGATGTTAGGGTTTGATATGCTCATCTACCTTTGTTTTTCACTAACCAAATGACCTATTGAAGTGTTGTGTCACAGGTAACAGGTGCACAAATATACACACACATTTTTGGTGCCCACCGTGGGGCCCAATTTCCAACTTGGTCCCATTTTCTAACCATTTTTCCCTAATTTGACGTCCCAGTTTTTAGGTCCAGGTCTGTATCTGGTGGAGAAGGCTCGCATCTGGTGTATTTGTTCACAATGTGTACTTCTGGTCTTTATCACAGTTTTCTAGGCTTGCATCCAGGATTTCTTGGATCGAATCCAGTTCTGGCTCGCATATGGTCACCATAAGTTCATATCTAGTAGTAAACGCTTGCATCTTGTTTCTTGTGTCGCATACCAGATTTCCTCGGTCGCATCTGGTGAAAGTTATTGTGTTCTTTATTTTCTTGATCTAACACTTAACCAGCTTTGTTTTTGACCTTTTTAAGCAACCTAATAAGTGATTGCAGGTTCTATTCAAGAGATTGCAGAGGTTACTAACGTGTTTGGTTGCAGGATTTCCATTTAATTTTTGAATACTAACCCCTTTTTCAAAATCTTCCAAAACTTAAAAACCACTTTCTCAACACTTGGTAAACCAGTTAGATCATTATGCTCTTTTCCTTTTTAGGAAAATTAGAAGATCAAACATTGGTTACGCTTTTGTGAAGGAATTTGGGGGGAATTGAACAAGGCAAACCCACATCATATAATTTCATTTTGGGAAATAGAAATTGAACCAAGAAACACATTTAATATTGTGGGATAATTGAACAAGCTCAATCATATAACTTTCTTTTAGAAACCAATAATTGGACAATCAAAGCACCTAAATATTGTGGTTAATTGAACCAAGTCATTTTCTAAAGTTTGGGAACCAAAAATTAAACAAGAAAATCATTTAAGATTGGGGAAATTGAACAAGCAAACTCTACTTTCAAAGCATTTCTATTTTCCCTAAACTAGGAACATCTAAATCAAGATCAACATAGCTTTGGGAATGAACTTTGATTTGCATGTTTTGGGAGAAAAAAGCATGGAATAGGAGAGTATGCTCTTCTTCTCATGAAGAATCATAAATCTAGAACTCATAAGCTCCCCAATCCTTTGTATGTTTATTAAATAGTACAGGTCCTACCGGTTGAGGAAAAAATCTCCCGAGCGCGACCCAAGTGAGGACAGGTTTTACACAAACCCTTCCAAATCACTATAAATAATTTCTTCCTCATAGGCTAAAGCCTTGAAAGATGGAATTGATCTTATTTATGGAGTTTTGACATCACTCCTTAAAACATGCTTGGGTATTTGTAGAGTGAAGCTGCTTCAATCTCGCTTGCGAGACCACATATATTCAGGTACTCATAGGGTTATACACCTCAATTTTGCCTTGTGAAATTCTATGGTAGACAGTTTCAAATGGATTGCCCATAAATAGACAACACTTCAACAAAAATAATTCCTGATTCATCCCCAGAAGGGTGATAATCCTTGTGCAAGGAAAAAAGTAATTGCCCCAAGACAATTGACATATCATGCCCTCACTTGCATTTGGAGTCGGCTAATACAGTGTCATAATGAGATCCATTGCATGCTTAGTGATGACTGTATTCTGATTAGCATTTGAGTGTGTACCTAAGTCAACAACCAAGGATTTTCATCCTCTACCTAGAGAATAGGAACAACTGTGTGTCTGTTTCACCGCCCTAACAATACAACATTGTTTGACATGTTCAAATGGTCATTAAAGAGATAATCTCCTCAAAAACAAGCAATAAATCACAAATCCTAGAGTACAAGTGTTTTTCATGCACTACAACACCTCTTAACACAAACTGGAAACAAGCGAGTTCATGCACTTTGAAAATGTATTTTCCAAAAATCAACCAAAAACTAACAGTCCATCATAAGATCGTATCCCAGATTTCCAGGTCCGCATCTGGTTTCCTGGGTCACATTTGGTTATTAGTAGGTCACATTTAGGATCCTGGTTCACATATGGTATTCAAGGTCTGCATCTAGGACATCAGAAGTCCATATCCTAGATTTCCTGGGTCACATCTGGAGGTTCACATCCAGGACAGTGGGTACTTGTAGACCTTTTCCTAAGAAGAACTTAGTTGATTAGGATACCCTTTTGGCTCCTTAGCTGGTTCTTGTTGTCTTTTCTGGTCTTCTTGGTGAGGTTTCAAAACCTTTTTCAAACATCCACCTTGCATGCTTAGTCAATCTTTCACGATCAATTCAATACGTTTGGTTTATCCATTTTCTACCAACAACTTGGTTCCCAGCTCACTATCAAGGAAATCTAACCCTTTTATGTTGGAATCATAGACACGCTCACTTAAATGGTTTGAAATTCTTGAATAGCACTATTGGGGGACACTGATGAAGTCACAAAATCCCTTCATGGTTAACACAAGATGCAACAAGTACACTCCTAAAGAATCAAGAGTATATCCACAATCACTACACTTCCAAAGAGGAGAAACATCCCGCAGTTCTCTACTTAATATAGACTCTCCAACCATGAACACAGACACTCACAACTAGAGTGAGGCTTTCCATGAGTACGACAATTGAAAGAACCAAAAACATGAAGATAGTGATGAAGAAGAGGAACTCATACTTGAACATCCTCTATTTGAATCAGGCAGTGAAGAAGACATCACTGAAGAAGAGTACAACAAACACAAACAAAGCAATAAGTTCCAAAAAATAATGGAAAACATGATTATCAAAGATAAGAGAAATACTTCCTCCATCTAGTGTCCACAGGTGTGAAGTTACCCAAGGATTACAATGTGGAACAACTAAGAGATAAAGAGGAGCAAACTCCTATCTCCATTTTGGCTAAACAACTTGCATCAATGCAAACAGAACTGGCAACTCTCAAATAGGAGAAGGCTAAACCCAAGACAAAATACTCTTTGGACACAATTTATCCATTTCCATTCGATAAGAGTATTAAAATGGTTCCATTTCCTCCCAACATGGCAAGGCCAAAATATGACAAATATATGGGAGAGACGGATCCACACGACCATGTGAGGGAATTTTGTGCTTTGAGCATAGAATACATGCATGAACCAACATACCTCATGTGACTCTTTCTAGGGAGTCTAGGGGGAAATTCCATGGAGTGGTTTTCAAAACTAAATCCTAAAGTCTAGACTTTTAAGGAGTTAATCCAATGCTTCATTTAGCATTACTCCTATAACATCCAGCATGACGTAACCATGATGGATCTATGTAACACTAAACAAAGGACTGGTGAATCCTTTATGCACTTCCTTCAAAGCTAGAGGAAGATCTTTGCTCGATACTTGAGGGCAATTCCCAAATCTGAGAAAATGGAGATCTTTGTCAATAACTTGGTTCCTGAGATGATGTATGCCTTACACTTGCAAGATTCACCTACTTTCAATAGAATGATCAAAAATGCCATCCGTATTAAGGAGGTCATGGTCAAGAAGGGAGAAATAACACTCCAAAGTGACAACAAAGCCACCACTAGCAACAACAAACCCAAATGGTGGAAGCAAAATAAAAATGTCATCAATGATGGTGTTGTAGACACTACACATGTTACTCCCAAATCAGAGTTGTTTGTCTATACCTGAATGTGACCTCTAAATCAGGCACTACTCAACATAGTCATTGCTCAATCATGGAATTGCAAAAAAGAACATGAATTATTCATTCCATAATTTGATTGAATCGACCTGTTGCCTCCTATCTAGTTGGGGTTTATCAATTTATCTCAGAACAAGAGCCGACAACCATGGACCATTGCTAGAATGGAGGATTTTAAAAACTATCAGAAAAAATGCAATTGTACTCTAAGCATGAGAAATGCAGATTTAAGCTAATAACTTGAAAGATATAATCAAATTAAGCTACATGAAGGAGTAAGAAACTAAATTAAGATGAAAAGCCATTAAACTATATGCAATTACTCTAATTATGCAAAGAAAGCTTTGAAAACTGAGAGAAAGATGAGACTAAAAATGACTATAGTTTTGATACTTTCAAATTTCTCCTCCAAAATGAAGAAAAGAAGGCTCATAATATAGAAGAGGCCTGAAGAGAGGATGAGGAGTTTCTTGAAAAGAAACGACTGACTCTTCATTTCCATGGAGGAAGATGAGACAAATATGAGAGAATTATTCAATTAATTAAAGGAATTATTACCACATGGGTGGGGCTTTTCCTTTTGTTTGAATTATTAATTCAACTGAGGATAATTCATTTAAATAACCAAATAATGTTTAATTCCTTTTATGTGTATTAGCTAAAGGGGGTGGAATTAATTTAATTCAGAAGCACTTAGGACTTTAGAATTAAATTAATTAATCATAGGGATTTTTAGCTAATAAATCATGGAAATTTAGGAATTAAATATAGTGTCAGATTTATGCAAATTTAGGTTTTTTGCATTTGAGACTAAGTCAATTGAAGACAATTGGGAAGGAGAATTTTCCTAGGACAATAGGACTTCGATGATGAGAAATTGATAAAATGCACCAAAATTGATTAGATTTGTAAGGTGCCAATTTTGGGGTATTACATTTTGCCCCTCTTTGAATTGATGTGTGAGCAGCGCGTTGATTCAAAGAATAGTATGATGTGATAGATGGAAATTTTGGGAGTCTAGGTTAGGTTGCCAAGACATCGATCAAAGAATGATTCTCTGAAGTCTAAGATAGATTTTGAAGACAACGATCCAAATACGAATAAGAGAAGAAAATGGAATTGGGGTTAGATTGCCCCAATGTCCACTGATAGCTGATGAATATTTAGGACTATCTCCAAAATCAGGGTTAGATTGTCCCAATACGAAGGTTATCCCTCCAAGATCTGGGTTAGGTTGCCCAGATAACGGTCCAAATGATATTTTGAGAGCCATCTTCAGAACGAAGCATGAATTTTAGGAATTAGGGTTAGATTTCCCCAATACCTAATGAGATGCCCCTAACAATGGGGATTTTTTATTCAGATTAGACTGATTCAAGAATAATGTGAAAAGATTCAATGATGCAATCATCCTGCCCCCTCGGGTGCAAAATCGAAAGATGACACGGTAGAAAGATGATTGACATCAAAAGATTGTAGATAGAAGAAAGATTGAATATCCAGAGGAATCCAAAGATAAATCAAGAGAAGGCAGAATCAATTTAGAGCAATCAGGAGGTCCTGTTGACAAGGTTTGACCATAGTTGACCAAGTTGACTTTGAGGAAAAGATTGCAAAAGTTGAGAAAATGATGACAAGAGATGATTCTGACAAAAATTAGCATCTGAAAGATGATTGCACAAGTGTCAAAGCCCATTGGTCCCAAAATTTTAAAATGAAATTTTGAGCTACTTAGGAGTGTTAGATTTCAATTTTGATCATGAAAATGGATTCAGAATGGTCGATTTACCCAAGGGAGAAATTTTTGTGGAAAATAAAGAACTTTTGAAAATTAGGTCAAAAGCTATATAAGGCCCAGAGGGTCATTTTCAAATCATTATTCACTTTTGAATTTAGTGATGGCGAGAGCTCTGGCTGAGATTGAGAGCATTCCCATGCATACACACCGATTCAAGCGCTCCCGATGACACCACCGGCCACTAAAGTATGATGCACCTGTAAGTAATTCCAAAACCACCTTGTTTTTCAATTTTAGTTCATTTTTTGGAATGTTTTAATGATTTTTAGTCCAATGAGTCCAGCTTTGCGTGAGGGAATAGTTTCCTTGCACCGGCTAAGGTCACCCTTCACATGAGAAATTGGATTTCTCACACGGGTTAGGGCTTCCTCGCACAGGGTCCCTCCGTGAGCTCGTGCAAGGTGTGCCACCGTGTCACATGAGCTTTCATCCTTAGTGATGAAATCTCACAAGAAAAGAGATCCTCTCTCACGCGAATCTGAGATCTCACGCGGGAAAAGAGTTTCCTCACATGGGAAATAGTTGTAGCTTTGCAAGTTGTCATCCAGTTGTGTCGTTGTATCAGCCAGCTAGAATGCTTTAGAAGTATGTTTAGGATAAATCCATAGCTTCATTTTTTGGTTATGCTTTGAAAACCATCATGGTGAGATATTGAACAAATCTTGTTGCTTTGTTTTGTAGGTCAACTTCCCTGATATTGTATTTCGGTCGCATCATCCTGTCATGGGTGTTATTTTGCAGAGTCTATCTGATGCAGAGGGTGCCCATATTGATAGGCTAGGACTGTCCTACTTATGTGATGTACCTAAGATCTAGGTAAATCATGGCTTGTTGGGTACACTTGTTGTGCATTTCCATTTGGAGACGAACACCTTCCACTTGCTGCAGGGGGAGCTGATAGTCACTCCTGAGGACATTTATAGGATTCTGAGGATACCATTCCATGGGGCTCACATGGAGTATGATATGTAGCTGAGAACAGGTACACTGGCATTGAGAGCTATCTTCTAGGATGATCTTGTGATGGGTCGGGCCATCTCCTAGGATGATTTGATAGGTAGATATTGTAACACCCCAAAAATTGGCATCTTGCAACCCTAACCAATTTTGTTGCATTTGTCATTCTTCTAAATCATCAAAGTCCTATTGTACTAGGCAATTCTCAGTTTTCACTGACTCTACTCGACCTGAGTGTCAAATACAGAAAATCATAAATCTGTATTAATCATACATCACATTTAATTTCTAAATACCTATTTGGCTAAACAAATCCTATGATCGAACTAATTTAATTAATAAAGTCCTAGCACTTTAATTAAATTAAATTCACCCTCTTTAGCTGAGACACATAAAAAGGAATTAAAAATATTTAATTATTAAATAAATATCCTCTTTTCAAATATTTGAATTTAATATTCAGATAATTGAGAAAAATCAATTATGAGGTCATATTTGTTTTATTAATTGAATATTCTATCAAATATTTTATTTCTATTCAGAAATAGAAACTGCAAATTAATTGTGCTTTAAAGATAAATAAAACAATTAAATTCAAATAAATCAATATTAAATCAAAAGGAGAAAACAACTAAAACAGGAAGAAAATAATTTATTGAATTCTTTTCAATAAATCTTTCTATTTTAATTGGCTTTTCTAAATTGTTTTATTTCAAAGCAGGAAAGTTTCTATTTCAAACCTTCTCAGGGTTTATAAAAGAGCCCTCTTTCTTCAT
>MU226065.1:1109431-1124800 GCA_018584345.1 Thuja plicata | reverse complement strand
TTTCAATTTCTAGATTAAAATTGCATTGAAATCATGTAGTATTCATGTTTAGATTATCATCATTCATATTTCAATTTCTAGCATAATCTTTGCATTGCATAGCATTCATCATGGTTAAAAATCCTTCATTCTTAGATGGTCCATAGTTGTGAGGCCCTCGTCCTGAGAGCAAATTTCAAAACTCCATCTAGATAGAAGGCAATAGGTCGAATCACGCAGACAGTCAGAATGAATAACTCATATTCAGTTTTGGCTGTACCTGGTGAAGAAGGACTATGTTGAAGTGTGTGGTTGATTTAGAAGGCCAAAATTAACTCATACAGATATGGCAGAGATCATCCACTTGCAGTTGTTCTAGCTATGTTCCTAAGTTTTCATTTGGTACCAGATCGAGGTCAACATGGGCTAGAGTGTGGCTGGGGTGTCATGTTGCAGAGGATGCTAGCCAGGCCCAAAATTAGGTTTGGATGGGGTGAGTGTATGCTCGCACAAATGTACCATGAGATGCACAAGATTGTGTATCAAGGTGCACAGACCATGGCAGCAGGAGTCATGGTCTTACAGATCTGGGCCTGGGAGCACCTTCCCGTATCTAGGCCAATTTTTTATGATATTCGATAGCCCTTGGAGCCGTATGTATATAGGTATGTAGGTCCTATGACCCAGCCAGTGCTAGGTAAGATAGATCAGTGGTAGGCCTAGTTGGATGATTTGGTTGCAGTCATATGGAGGCCCTGGATAGCTACTGAGGTATGGGATGACACATGGCATGAGTTACCACACATGTTTTGCTCATGTCCTTTGATCAGATGCACTATCATCATTATTGAGCGCTTCCTATTGAAATAGGTTCTCAGGCAGTTTAGGAGACCTCAGGACATCTCCCTAGAGTACTGCACATATGCCAGATTCATTGATGAGAGAAAGAGGGGTTGGCAGCGCAGGTTAGATTAGGGTAGGTGCATGATCGAGGCACAAGCACCACCAGCTAGGTGGGATTAATTTGCAAGGGTGATGAATGCAGGGATGACACCTACATACAGAGACTATATCTTAGCTCACCCATTACCTATATTTACAAATCTTGTTGGTATGGGCCTGCAGGTACAGTAGGTTGTACAGCCACCACCATAGCAGTAGGTGCCACAGCCACTGTAGGCACTACAGGCACCACAGGTACCACATTAGGTACCACCATTACAGCCTAAGCAGAGAGTACTACGGTTGAGGATAGTACAGGGTCCCCTTCCTCAGAGGCAGATGGGATTCGATGCAGGTGCAGGGCCTAGTGGATCATAGGACAGATCTACTAGGTGAGGACAGATGATACCTTAGTGCCAGATATGGATATGGAAAATCCATAGGTAGAAGGATAGGTGGCCCAGCTCTAGGAGGCTCTCAGGAGGAGCCGGGAGAGGTCGAGACAGCTGCAGAGAGAGCGAGATGATTATCATATGCAGGTGACTTTCCAGGAGACTTGGGTGACAGAGTGAGATCAAGAGATCCATAGGTTACAAGAGACACTAGCCCGGGCTTAGATAGAGGCAAGATATGAGGCTGCTCGAGTAGCCTATTACTATGTCACATATATGATTGTTGTTCCAGAGGTAGCAGACCAGGTTCGACCCTTTTCAGAGTATGTTGGGGCACAAGCTACTCCATAGGTACCACCTCAGGCACCACCACGGCACCTCCTCAAAAGCAGGCTATGCCACCTCCTCCACCTCCTCCAAGTGGGAGTGGTAGTTGATCTATATTGTATCACCATTTTGATATATTGTGCTTGGGTAGCGCCATTGTACATTTGATCGATATATATATATATATATATATATATATATATATATGAGCTCAATTTTTGGTATCATTATACTCATGTATATATTGCTTTTAAATTTGCATGTCTTGTGAGATGTTTCCTATATGGTTAGATGTATGGATTAGAAATGTATGCCATGGATGAATATGCAAATGTTTATGCACATGTTTTATTGATGTATGAATGAATGTAATGCCATGATAGATGTTAGATAGATAAATGTTGTGTATGATTTGATTTATGCTTATAATGGATGCACATGTTTATGGATATGCAAATGCACTTTGTGGAAGTGAATGAATGAAATGAATGCAATGGTACTAGTCATCTCATGTAGGATATCACAATATACAACAGGTACTAACCAAAAAATATGAATAAAGATCAAGAGCAAGGACCAAACACTTGTGCAGTTAAGATGAATCCAGGACAAAAGATGAGAGCCTTTGAAGAATGAGAAGATGATGAAGAGATCACCAAAACTATCGCCATGCAAACCTAAAATGCAAATGCAAGCCTAAGCTAAATGCAACCCTAGGACTTGGTTGTTGGACTCATCACATTATCATCATCGAGCATTTTGGAACATCAAAGTTGATACAATCCTTACTGGCGCCAATGCAACCATAAGGATATGAATATGACTTTTATCGGATAAAATGTAGGAAATGAACGTAAGCATCAAGGCACAAAAGCTGAGATGACCTGAAAATTGTTTCCAATTTGATGTAGTAAAATCACACAAGTAAACAAATAGAGCAATAGCAGTCAAGGAGATAGTTCAAACCTCCCCTTAGCATACAAATAAACAAGATCGAGGGATGTGAGGTTTTTCCACCTTAATGAAGAAGCTCTTATCACATACACCTTGTTTATTTGGAATTGTTGGATCATCAAAACCACACCCACAAGCAGTAGACAAAGAAAATGTCAATGAAATTCATGAGAACAGATAGCATACAAAGAAAGATTCAATCATAGCTCAGCATGTTTCAAAGTTTATGAATGTGTTCATGTTTAGGGGTGTTGAAAAACACCGTTGTGCTTGTGAGTGCATTGTGTTTGATTTCTATCAAGAGATGTTTACATATCGATATCCAATGTGTGTTAAGAAACATAGATGTATCCAAATAGAGTGTTGAAAACACTATTTGAGTGTGGTGTTGAGAAACACCAGTTTGTGCCAGTAGATAGTTGTCCTTTAAAACTGACAAGATTACTAACTAGAGTGAAAACCAAAGATACAATCAAAGTGGGGACCCATGCCCCCAAGTAATGAAATTCTCAAGAATAGATTGAAACAGTAGCTGGGCATTAGTAGGCAAACACAGTGAGAACCACTAGTGACTAATGCGTGAGGAGAGAAGCTCCAAAAGAAAGGACAATGCCCCCTAGACCAGGAAGATTCCCTTGAGTGTGACTATTTTCAATCCATGTGAAGTGGAGAAAAATCTCAAAAATGACTGAGAGCAAAGGCATGAGTGAGCCAACTAAAGCCGAAAAGCAAAGTAAAGCAGGAAAAGCAACAAAGCAAACTAAAGCAGGAAAAGTAGGAAAGAAAACTGTAAGAAAGCCAAGGGATGTCGTGATAGATAAAGCATTATGGAACAAGAGGTGCCTATTTACCAAGTTTTCACCATCTTGGCAGAAATTCTATTTTTGCTACCATGACACATGTTTACCATGTTTTCATTAATGGCACTTTTTCTCTTTTTCAATTTTTTTGTATTTTCCATTTTTTGATTTTTTTGTATTTTTTCATTTTTTTATTTTTTTGGTATTATCAAGGTGTCTATTTACCAGGTTTTTACCAGGATAATAGATACATCAAAGTGCCTATTTTCCAGGTTTTCACTAAGATGGTCATTTTTTCAGGACATTTTATAATTTTTAGGATTTTCTCAAAATAGAATATGTACATGAGCATCTAGAAGACATCTCAACTGTAGAACTTCTTCAGATGAAGAGTGTTGATAGGCTCTTTGAGTCATTCCCCCTCTGTGGTAGAGAGATGGTAAGTGCCAGACCCAAATACTATAGTAATAACATACGGACCAAGCCAGTTTGGTTCAAATTTTCCTTTCTGGACCTGTTGTTGTTGATTCTTAGGGTTCTCTCTTAGGACTAGATCACCCATTTGGAATTATCTTGGTCTGACCTTCTTGTTGTAGCTTTTAGATATTCTTTTTTGATATGCTCAGAGATGATCAAATGCGACTTTATGACATTCATCCGGTAGTTAAAGCTCTTAAACCCAAGATATTCTAATATCATCATCAGTAATGAGGCCCTTCAGAGAGATTCGCAAGGTAGGAATCTCAACCTCAATAGGAAGCACTGCGTCTGCACCATAAACTAGAGAAAAGGGTGTGGCCCCTGTTGGTGTTCGTATACTAGTGTGGTAAGCCCATAAAGCCATATTAATCTGGAGATGTCAGTCTCATCCAAATTTATGTACTATGTGGTATAAGAATTTGAGGATAATCTTATTTGAAGCTTCCACTTGTCCATTACCCTGGGGATAATAGATAGAGGACCAGTGCTGAATAATTTTGAACTTATCACATAACTCTGTTAGATCTTTATTCTTTAATTTTCCCCCATTGTCAGTGATTATTGGTGAGGGTGCACCATACCTGCAGATAATATAGTTCAGTATAAACATGGCCACAAACTTGCCATCAGCTATGACGAGAGGCACTGCCTCAACCCACTTGGTAAAATAGTCTATAGCAGTGATGATGTACTTATTTCCCCTTGAAGAAGATGGATGTATCTAACCCACCAAGTCAAAGGCCCACTACTGAAATGGCCAAAATCTGATGAAAGGAATGAGCTCCTTGGTAGGAGCATGGATCAGATTTCCATGAAGCTAGCATTGTTTGCATGATTTGACATACTAAACAGATTCTTTCTCCATATCTGGCCAATAATAACTAGCTCTAATAAGTTTACGAGAAAGTGTTAGACCACTTGAATGAGAACCACAAATGCCTATATGTACCTCAACTAACGCACATTTAGACTCGTCAGGCTCTAAACACCTAAGAAGAGTGTCGTCTAGACCTCGCCTAAACAATTCATTAGCTATGATGACATACCATGAAGAACTGTAGATAAGGTGGCATTTTTCATTCTGTGAATAGGTATCTAGGATAATTTGGTCATGAAGATAAGAGTAGATGTGGTGGTAGCGAGATGAGTCATGTCCAATGACTGAACAGATCATCTCAGATTCAGGATTATTATAGGTTGGGTAGCGTAATGTCTCCACCAGGAATTCATGTTCGAAGTCATTTTCTGACATTTGTAACATGGAAGCTAGAGTAGCCATGGCATCAGCTACTTTATTATCTGCCCTTGGGATTTGCTGGGAATTAATTTGTGCAAAGTATGTCTTGAGATCATCAACCATCCTTTTGTATGGTATCAGCTTTTCATCTTTTTTTTGGTAGATATCATTCACCTGATTGATAACCAACTGTGAATCCTCAAATACCTTTAGCTCATAAACACGCCATTCAATAGAAATCTTTAGTCCATTAACCAAGGCTTCATACTCAGTAGTATTATTTGTGCAAGGAAACAACATCTTGTAAGTTTTTGGTAATGAATATCGTTGAGGTGTAATAAAAAATATTCCGGCACCTGACCCCTGCTAGGTGAATGATCCATCAAAGAACATGGTCCATACTTGGTGTGTTAGAAGCATGATGGACTCATCTGGAAATTTGATCCTCAATGGTTGATGGTCTGCAATAGGTATCTCAACTAACTGTCTGCGATTTCTTTCCCTTTAATAGCTTTTCTTTCCACATACTCAATGTAAAACTCACTGAGTATCATGACCCACTTGGCTAATCTACCTATGAGGGCAGCTTTGCTGAGTAAGTACTTTAATGGATCAATTTTTGCAATAAGCCTTGTAGTGTGAGCAAGCATGTAATGTCGTAACTTCTGAGAGGCAAACACCATTGCCAAGCAAGCTTTCTCAATGACAGAATAATTCATTTCATAAGAGACCAATGTTCTACTGATGTAATAGATCGCTCTTTCTTTATTATTTTGGTCTTCTTGGGCCATAGAGCACCCAGAGATGTTTCTATAGCTGAGATGTATAAAATTAACGGATTCCCATGAATAGGAGGCATTAATATAGGTGGGTTAGCCAGATACTATTTTATTTGTTGAAACCCTTGTTCACATTATTTTTTCCATTCATAGGTCACACCTTTATGTAGAGTCTTAGTAAATGATTGTGACTTGTCAGCTAGCTGTGAGATGAAATTCCGGATAGACTAAAGCCAACCTTGAAGACATCTCATTTGACTAATATTGTGAGGTGGAGGCATTTCCATGATAGCTCGCACCTTTTTAGGATCCACCTCTATGACTTTAGCTGATATGATATATCCCAACAGCATGCCAGATGTGACACCAAATGTGCATTTCATTGGATTAAGTCTCAAACTAAAATGCTCCATTCGATCTAGTATAGGACCTAGATCTGCCAGATGTGACTTTCATTGCATGCTTTAGCAAGTGTGTCATCTACGTAATGCTCCATTTTTTTTTGCATCATGTCATGAAATATAGTAGTGACTGGCCTCTGATATGTGGCTCCAACATTCTTAAGACCAAAAGGCATAACATTCCAGCAAAAAGTACCCCATGCACAAGTGAAAGCAATCTTTTCTTGATCTTCTGGTGTAATTTTTATCTGATTATAGCAAGAGAAACAATCCATTAGGGAATAAATCTCATATCCTATTGTCATATCCACAATCATATCTATGTTGGGTAGTGGCAAGTCATCTTTTGGACATGCCTTATTCAAGTCCTTGAAATCTGTGCAAACTCTGGTAGATTTTTCATGCTTTGACACTGGAACAATATTACAGATCCACTCAGCATAATCAATTACCCTGATGAATCCAGCTTTTAGAAGTTTCTCTAACTCAGCCTTGACAAGTAGAGCCACATGTGGATGCATCTTTTTGAGCTTTTTCTTGACTAGTTTACTCCAAGAGCTATTGACAAATGATGCATGATAAGATCAGGATCTACACCAGGCATGTTAGAGTATGTCCATGCAAATTTTATCTTCTTTTCTTTGAAGAAATTAGTGAATTCTTTGAGTTCTTCTGTAGACAATGACTTAGCCACATGAATAATGTGTGGATGTGCTTCTATACCCAAGTTTACTAGTTGATTTAGCTTAATCAGCATAGATGACCTTTCTTGGAAATGACTTGGAAGCATATCAAGTATCTCATCCTGAAGCGCCTCAGAGAGGTTTTCACCCTTGGATACATCTTTTGTTTTTACTTTCTTTGGCTCTGACACTGCCACAATGTGGTTTTCACCATTAGAGCACCTATTTTTTCTTCTTTTGATTTTATAACTAAGATACTTGATATCACCCTTGGTCATGTTGACATTGCTTTCACTGGTGGAAGACATTATAGGTTTGATAGCGTTGAGGTAACAAGCAAGGGTGTAATCATTCTAGAATGTAAGGACTTTGATGGTTGGTGAGGGAGAGTTCCAGTCAATGAGATCATGATGTTTGAGTGAGAGAGAAGTGATGGTTTCAAGTGTGTTCATAGTATAATCATCGAAAGCATGGAAAAGCAAGTTGAGAGCTAGATCGATCTCATCCAAAGGTGTGTTTGAGTCTTTCTGAGACTTCACAACAAAATTAGAGGGTATGTCAGTGTTAGTAAGATCACACTTAGTCATCCTAACACTAGTCTCTTCACCTACATTGAGAAGGTTTTCATATGTGTTTGTTGTATCTATAATCCCAGTAAGGGAGCCTTCTAAGAAACTCTCAAATTCATACTCGTGGGAGTCTGTATCAGAACTCTGACTAGGATGCTTACACCATGAAGGCTTGGGACCATGAGATATTTTGTCACCTTTTATGGCATTAGCTTGTTCTTGTGCAAATCATTCTTGAAAATTCTGTGGCACATACCTTTCTCCTATATAATTAGCATCTTGTGCTTCTATTCATTCCTCATAGGTTGTCTGAATAAGGGAGGTGGTTTCATCAGAATCACTGTCAGTGTTGACTGCACTAGCATGTGGCACAAAGTCATCTAGTTCTGTAAAGAATGCAGCAAAATCTGGAGGAATGGGATAAGGAAAAAGGTCCTCATCAGTGTCATCTTTTGTGTTGTTGTTAGCCAAAGTGGGACTTTCAATCTCAGGTTTTGGTTCTGGTTCAGGTTCAAGTTCAGGTTCAGGTTCAGGTACAAATTTGTTAACTCCCAAATGGAACAGGATTTTCTTGAAGCCTAGACCAGTTGTATCTTTTGTCCTTTGACCCATAGCTTTAATAGGTCTAACAAACCCATTACCATTCATCCCTATTGGACCACTCCCTTTGTATCCCAAACATTTCATGATTTTAAGACCTTCATTATTAGGATCTATTTCCCGAGCTGGGGTGGTCTATTCAGATGTGCCCTTTCCCTTGCAAATCCAAGCTTTAACAACTCTATCCTTATTTTCATCTTCTAATGGTGTTAAGGCTCTTACAAATAAACCATTGTAAACTATTTTAGGAGTGGTAGAAGGTTTATTGTTCTCAGACAGTCTCCCATAAGAGCGAGGAGACGGAGGTAAAGCGGCTAATGATAACACAGGTTCAATTTGATACTCCCCCATGCCTTTATCTTTGATTTTCAAGGTCTATTCCATATCTCTAAGTTTGGCATCATATAATTCTGTGGACTCTCTATTAGCAGGGAAAAAACTATCAGCTAACTATGTGAGAGTATTACAAGAATAACCCATATTGGTAGGAACTATCACTTCTGTGTTGTGGAAAGGAAACTTGATGCACTGGTGGTATGTAGAGGGAACCGCTTGCATCTCATGGATCCATGGTCTTCCCAATAGGATGTTATAAGCAAGGGGGATGTCCAGCACTTGACAAGTGACATCTCTTTCAATAGGTCCAACCCGAATAGGCAACACAACTAAACCTTTGGACTTTCTTTCTTCTTCATCATAAGCTTTGATGGTAATTTTCTTGCGGGAATCTATGTGAATTTCATCATAGCCTAGCTGGGTGAGCAAGTGATTAGAGCAGATATTGAGACCAGCACCATTATCAATAAGGACACAGTAGATGTGATTTTGGCCAATCATGACCTCTATATTCAAAGGATTGTTATGCGGATGGCTAACCAAATGGTCATCTTCTTCCGAGAAAGATAGATAGTGTTGTGAAGACAAATGACCCACTATAGATTGAAACTAGTCAAGGTTGATGTCTTTGGGGAAATTATCTTCTGCAAGTGCTTTATCTAGAGTCTGCCTGTGAGTAGGGGAGATCTTCAACAGCTCAAAGATGGTTTTTTGAGTGTTGGTTCTTTACAGCTGGTCAAGAATGCTATAATTGGCAGTAGGAGGTGCTTTCATAGTCTTGTTGGCAGGGCCAACAGCAACTTTATCCATGGTTTGTTTCAGTGTGGATGTAGTATCAGGAGGGCTAGGACCCTTGAGAGTGATCTTAGCATTGGATCTAGTAACAACATTTGCACAATCCTGAGATGATTCAGGTTCAGATGAGCGAGACCCGGTGCCTCTCAAGACAAATGGGGTTTTAGGCTTAGGAGCATCCCCACGCCCCTTGATAGTAACTACATCACATTATTCAACCTCGATAGGTTCGATCATGTTAATGACATTGTCATTGGAGGTATACATGTAATTAACCTTGGCATTATTGCTCTTATTGTTTGAAGACTCACCCTTTTCATGAGAAGGAAAGGGATTTTTAAATGCCTGATGATCCAAATTCTTATTATGATTATCCACAACAATATCACCATTATCAATCAAATCTTGAACTTTGTGGCACAACTGAAGACAAGTGGAAGTCTTATGACCTTTTTTCTGGTGATAGTCATAGTATGCATTATTGTTCCACCAATGAGGTCATGATTGAGGATCATATGGATGTTTATCCAAAGGGGTGAGAATCTGGTTCTGCACCAAAGTCTTGCAAACTATGTCGAGCAGTTCTCCCAAGGTAGTGAACTCATGCTTGGGTCGAGGGGCCAAAGGTTTGTTGCTAGCAAATCTCAAAGGCATCTGAGTGTTGGTTGCAGCCTTCTTAACAATTTTAATCGCTTGTATGCTAGAGGTAAGATTGAAAACTGGTTTCAAAAGAGCTAGGGTCACATTATCAACCACTCCATCATTCACAACATCCCTATTTTTATTGAAAAACTTCCCCTTATCTTTGTTGGAAGAGGAGGGACCTTGTTTGTTGTCTTTGTATAAAATCAACTCCCCTTTCTTAACCATAAACACCTCTATTCTCATAGCTTGTTTAATCATATTATCAAAATCAAGAGGACCTTGAAGTTGTACTTGATACCCAAAATCAAGAGTGAGATTATCCAAGAATATGTTGAGTTTCTCAGATTTGGGTATTTTGCGGGGATACTTGGTGTAAAGTTGTCTCCATCTTTGGAGAAATTTTAGGAATGGTTCCCCTTGTCTCTGCTTAAGATTGTAAAGATCTCTAATGTTGACGGGATGTTGTATGTTGTGAGAATAATGATATATAAAGAGGTTTTCAATCTAATCAAAAATTTTAATGCCAGTAGGTAGTCGAGAAAACCACTCCATGGTGGGGCCACCCAAACTTTAGGGGAGGAGATGCATTAAATATGTTTGATCGTGCATGAACTCCATTTATAAGGTCCCATTTTCTCTTAGATGGTCCTAGGGGTCGGTGGTACCCAGATATTTGTCGTCATCATTACCTAAAATCCAATAAATACTTTGATGTTGATCTTGACCTTGGTCATGGTTATGTACAAGTTGATCACCTTGGGATTGTTGATTTTGGTCATTTTGAGATTTATCATGAGCATCACTTTATTGACCTGGTTGGAAATTGAAAGGACCTGCCATGTTGCTAGTGTGGGATTGTGCTGGAAAAAGTGGGTCTTGTTGATCTTGACCCGATAGTCCAAATCATTTTTGAAATAAGGGATTGTACCACTATTGGAACACCACTTTCTAATCTAGACTGAGATCTATACTAAACAAAGAGGAGGAACACAAGGATCCCTCTTGACTATTAGATTAGATAATAGGTTTAGACTAACCTTCCCCTTGATTACAAGATTTACTTTTACTTGTCCTGGAAGTACAAATAGGAAATATATTACCGCTTCTAGTTGTAATAGACATAGATGAAGCTGAGGCAAGAGAGGACCTAGGATCTGACTCAAAACTCTATCTCTAAAGATATCTAAAAGGAGATAAGGCTAGAAAATCCAAGATGTGAGATACACCCAGCATGAATCATCAAGAGTATGGCTAGAATAGTCGAGATGTGACTATCGCATCGCAAGGTACGAAAGCACAAAAGGCAGGACAAAGAACAAAGAGACGAGATGGGTTTGAGCAAGAATCAGTCGGTTCACAACTCAAGACAACCAATTTTAGACTGCAGATGATAGGGAAACAAGCAACTAGATTTTAGACAAAAATTAGATTGGAAAAAAATTTCATCCATTGACGGGAAAAAGCTTGCTATTTTAGGACACCAGAGGACAGGTTTGCGTGAGGAAGTGTAGATTTGCGTGAGGAAATGATGACTTCACATGAGAAAATGAAAGCTCACACGAGGAAATTTGGAGTCTTGTGCGAGAAGACTCTAAGTTTTGGACATATCGATTAAATTTTTGAGACAGAAACTATTATTTTCGATAGGTAATTCATGTTGCAGATTGTTTTGGACAGATTCCAATTTGACAAGTTGGATGTTTTGATGTTTGTTTCAATTGTTGAAGTGATACACCCACGCAAGACACATCAAGTAGAATTTTTTAAATGAAAGAACAAACATGTCACAATCCTAGGATAGCCAGGGCAGTATCTGTTGAATTCCCACTTGAACCGAAGTTCAGCCACGTATACTTAGAGCGGACAACTTAGAAGCTTGGAGGCACATGCTCCTCCTTACATGTGCACTCACTTCTCAGGCACACCAAGCTTCACATCCCGAGGGTCATTACCTCCCAGGGGACTGTTGTCTCTACTAAAATCCATGAAGATGTGGGATGTCTTAGTTGGTCTTTGACCTTCCGTGCCAACAGATAGAGGGTTTTTGGATACTAGAACAAAGCATTTAGTAAGGGCATCCATTCAAGTGGTTGTGATCAAGTCATTTTCCCAATTAAGGGGGCTCTCCCAATCCTTCCAATGAAGGGCTTTCACCTTAACAATGTAGGGACTTTAACACACCACTAGGGTACTAGAGGAGATTTTGGTTGCCACAACAAACTCACACCTATCTATTGTGACATTAATCACAATAGAATTTTTTGTATACCGGTTTGGATGGTCTGGCTTTGGCCTGTTACCAGTTGGGTAATCCATTCTCACCGGCTCTACTAAAGCTCTTGGGAGGTAGCCACACTAGAAGAATCACATGAGCTTCTCATGCACCCAAGATCCACAAAGGTGAGGGGAGAGGATACATTCATGTGTTTCTTAGGAAATACAATCTAAAGAACATGCCAATCACACAAAATAAAGATTCATTTTAAGCACCAAACTAAGGCATTTTCTAACTACTTAAAAGACAGATATGAAATTTTGTGAAAACACACAAGGTCTTCGACAAACGTCCTACAATGAAATGCATTATTATTAGTCTAGGATTTTCTTTCTTCGTCAAACATCCTACAAAAAATGAGTTAGCAATTTTGTATGTCTTCATCAAATGTCCTACAGCCCACTGTTATGCTATCAGAAAAATCAGAGAAATGAAAAACAACAACATGTAAAAATGATCAGGAAAAAAATAGAAAGTAAAGGAAGCAACTATAAAATTCTAGTCTGTCACTAAGTCTTGCGTGAGGAAACACATGGTTTTGCGTAAGGAAATGCAACCCCTTGCGTGAGGAAAGCACAACTTCGCATGGTTTGAACAGAATGCTCATGCGAGATTTTGTACACAGACAGTATGGATGCAGAGCAGAATACAGAATTCTGTCAAAAAATAGTTCAAGAGTGAGGCTTGAAAATCAATTTTTTTGTCCCATGATGGGTTCCAAAATGTCTATACCTGAATGTGACCTCTAAATTAGGCACTACTCAACATAGTCATTTCTCAATCATGGAATTGTGAAAATGAACATGAATTATCCATTCCACAATTTGATTGAATCGACCTGTTGCCTCCTATCTAGTTGGGGTTTATTGATTGCTCTCAGAACGAGAGCCAACAACCATGGACCATTGCTAGAACGGAGGATTTTAAAAACTATGAGAATTGAAGTGCAATCTATTCTATATGAAAATGAAATTGTACTCTAAGCATGAGAAATGCAGATGTAGACACCCAAAATTGACCAGGTGTCTAAATATCATCAAACTATGCAAATTTCAGCAAATCTCAATCAAATGATCAAAATGCTTGAAGCGCTTCAAAATGGATTAAAATCATTTAAATGGACATTTATCAATCAAAGTGGATTAAATCAATTTGAACCAAGGGATTAATTAAACATGAAATCAAATAATTAATTACAAGCCTAAAAGGATTAATCAAAATTATGCAATTGATTTTAATCAATTAATTGTATAGTTTAAATCAAAAATCAAATTGAACCTATTCCTTACATGGATAAATTAAGTAAATGGTTGAATTAATTAAATTCCTAATATCTTTTCAACACAAATAAAAGAGCCAATGAGAATTGAGAACACACTTGCACATGGATCACTCCCATTTTGCATCTCAACCTCTCATTTTCCCTTTTGAATCTCATCCACTCATCTTGTCCCACCCTTTGAGGACAACATTTAAATTGTTCCCTCATTTGAAACCATTTGAAAGATCAAACTAAACCAAGGATTAAACCATGATTAATTCACTCTACACCCTACCCTTGGGATTTTACTATAAATATGAGTCATTTCTAAGCATAATCACATCCTAGGAAATTTGAATGCATAGCATCATTACTATAGGCAATTTGAGAGCAATTGAGCATTATTTTGTGTAATTGAGAGCAAATTGTGATATTTGATAGCATAATCATGAGCATTTGAATGCATTTTTGAATCATCTTTGAGAGAAATGGAGCTAGATTAGGCATTATCAATCAATTTCTCATTCTAGGAAGGTCACTAGTAGAGATTAAGGTTGAGAGCTCTACTTGCAAAGCTTAGATAGAGAACCATGGAATGATATATATGTTAAATGAAATTCTTAGTTTAAATTTCTTATTTACTTCCATAGAATTGTTTTTTATTGTCTTAATTTCATGAAGGTGTTTTACATCACACACAAATGGTGCCCACCGTGGGGCTTTAAGCCTCATTTCTCCTTGTTTTTATCATTTTTGTTTGTTTTTTCTTCACATTCCTGAAAATTTGTAGAAAATAGGTTAAATAATGTGTATGAGCGATCGGATGACGCGTACGAGCTTCTGAATGATGCTTGCAGTCTCTTCTATTTTCTGTCTTTCTTTCTTGTGCCACGTATAAGATAAAGTGTGCCACCTAGCTTGGTAAAGCATCGCCTGTAAGCAGAAGAAGATCGCGTATACACTTTCCAGAGCTGTGTATCAACATTCTTGTATCACAATTTGCACATTATGTGTCACTTGTGGATATTTTGTTACCGCCTGTCAATTTTCCAGTGTCGCGTGTGAATTTTTCAATGTCGCGTTTAAAGTTTTAAATCTCGCTTGTTAACAATTCAATGTCGCGTATTAGCTGTTAGATGACACGTAGGATTTATTACTTTTTATCAAGTTTTCATTGATTTAGTCACTATTTTAATCCTCTGTGTTTTTTATTCCTACAGATGAAAAGACATGAAAAGGTCCAGAAACCAGAATTGAGAGTGACAAGACCAAGCAAAGATGTAAGAATACAACTCAAACATGACAAAGAAATGCATGCTTCCAATATTTTAGAAAATTTAAAGAAAGAAAATTTGTATGATCACTACATAAAGCTATTCTTTGCTTATAAAAATAAATTTCCCACTCTTTAAATTGATTTTCTATTTTTAAGTTCTTTCAAGCTAGAATTTTACAAAATTGGAGCAAAGGACTTGTGACTGTGTAAATGGGTACCTGTTAGATGGACATAAACACTTCAATAGATCATTGTTTTAGTAACTTAGGGTTAGTAAAAGCATGAAAAACACACAAAACCCTCTAAAGGCGACCTATTGCCTTCTAATCTAGGAAGAGTATGAACACCACTATATCAGCCCTCAGAATATAGTGATGAAACAGTGACCAATACAACCTAAATACGAAGGATTTGAGTTAAAATGAGCTAAAAATGATTAAACATGCATGCATACAAGCTATGAAATGATAAAAGAACACTAACAATTAGTATTTGCAATGAAATGATGAGTAATCTAGCACAAAAAGAGCAGCATAAAAATGCAAATATGATCTAAGAAAAAGGCTTATGTGCTCTCAAAACATGCTCCTATTTATAGAAGAAATGGGAGAGAGAGGGGATACAAGGTTCATTCATGA
>MU226065.1:1073763-1099739 GCA_018584345.1 Thuja plicata | reverse complement strand
GATTTAATTATTAAAACAAATAAATTGCTTTTTAATAATTAAGGGATTATAGCCATTTTAATAAAATTAATAGGCTAGGGGAATGGGTTGGATTGCAAGTGATTTCTTTGATTTAGAGACTTATTTAATTCCTTCATATTAAATACTATAGCCATGTTTGGTTGTGGTTTGATCTGATTGGTCGAATTTGATGTGAATCATATGGCTATAATAGATAACATAAGTCAGTGATAAAAATCACCTAGGACATTAAATTGATTTAAAAGAAATATGCCAAACAGTAACAGGGTCGCTTGGACATAAATTGAGGGCATGATCACACTTAGGGCAAATAGGGTCCATAGTTGTGACAGACCAATTTTAGGTGGTTACAGGACTTAGGAGTACTTTTCATTTTAGTTTCAAGTTTTCTTCACTTTGCCTTGGCTGTGTTGACTAACTCGTTGGAGGAGCTGGAATGTGAATGATTGCCACTAGGTGAGTATGCAAGCAAAACATCAAAAACTTCAAAAAAGTGCCTAGCCTTTGCTAGCTTCGAAAGAGGTATTTTTCACAACAAGCTTGCATTCCCTTAAATTGTGGCATTTCATTTAAATCTATTCTAATAGGAAAAACCCTGTTATTGTCTATTTTGAACAAAACATTAGGCATATGCTCTTCACTTTTTGAAGTGAATCAAAAAGCCAAACATTTTGAGTTTAAGGTGATAAAAAGAAGGGGAGGAATTAACCACACATTTCAATTCATAAGAACCTCTTTTTAATGAGGTTGAAAAAGAACAAGAGATTTTTGAAGTGTTTGGAACAAAGGAAGACAATAGGGATATGTTCTTCACTTTTTAAGTGAATCAAACTCCCAAACTTGTCAGACTAAGTTCATTTTTCCACTTTTCATATCATGCTAGATTAAAATAGAGCTTTAGAGGGCCTGCCTCCTGAGAATTGCCTTACGAGGACAGTGAGAGGGAATGACCCAAAGTGGGAGACAATCATTTTTTCCGCGCTATCATCCAACCCACTATAAAAAAATGCACTTTACCTTAATTTTAAAGTGACTAAACCTTGTGCAAGTCGTCCTCACTTCCTTGATTAGTC
The DNA here is from genome assembly GCA_018584345.1 of Thuja plicata. Taxonomy (NCBI): domain Eukaryota; kingdom Viridiplantae; phylum Streptophyta; class Pinopsida; order Cupressales; family Cupressaceae; genus Thuja; species Thuja plicata. The sequence continues at coordinate 1,098,645 of MU226065.1, read as the reverse complement.
CTTCAGGATTGCACAAAATTGTACTTTCATGCATGTGGAAAGCCCACAAGGGTGTAAAGGAACTTGACAAGATTTAGAATGGAGGTGATTTAAAACCTTTTTAAATAGCAAACCTACCTTTTTAGATCCATTGTTAAAAGCCAATTTTGTTTGACTCTAGGTAGTTTTTTTGGAAGAGATTCTTGTGTATGCACGTAAAAACATCTGAGAACATACACTTTAGTGTTGTTTTAGGAATTTGGTACAATTTTGATGTGTGTGTGTTAAGCTTGTACTCTATTTTCACGCAAGATTTCTTTTTAACAAGTCTGATCAAAGCCTTTAAATTTTTAATCCAATATAAATAAATAAATAAATAAAAAATTTGATCATTAAAGCGTCGTGTATCAACAGTTCAAAGCCGCTTACAAGTAATTCTGTGTTGCTTACAAACATTGAAACACCACTTACAAATATTTAAACGCCACGTAAGCCACTGGAAAGTGTCACGTAATACAAATTTCAAAACACCTATCAACAGGCAAGTGTCGTGTACTCACTGTAGAGTGACGCGTACACAAATTCTAGTTACCGTATTTAAGCATTTTTGTGATGCATACACAAGGGGGAAGTGACACGCAGAAATAAAAAAGTGCAAATAGTGGGTACTTACCGAGGAGTTGAAAACAAGAAAATCATATTTTTGGATACCCTTTTGGACATTTTACCACTGTGAATACTCAACTTGATCAAAATCCACCATTATTTGACATTTTGCAAAAACATTCTTGGATTGATCATTTAGGAAGGGATAAAGCCTAAGTTCTTCATTTGATTTATGTTCATGTCAAATTTCACGCGATCCCACTATATCAAAAGTACCCTGCAACCCGACGGATCTTATCTAAGGCAGGAGTGTCCTTTTCCAAGTGATACATTTACATCACCAAGACCCTTACCCAAACCTATCAAAGAGGTAGAGCCAACAATGTCTTTTCCATTTGGCAACATGAATTCTGACCAAATCAATCATGCTAACACTGATAAAAATGACAATGGAGGGGGAACTGGTGATCCTAACAATCAAGGGTCAAACAACACCACTAATGAAGGAGGAAATATTGACTGTAACAACATTAACCTTGGAGGAGAAAACATTGACTTTAACAACCAAGGGTTAAATAATAATGGGGGCAACCTTGACCCTAATGATGAAGAAGTGACCAATGAAAAGGTTAATGAGGCAATGCAAAAACCTTTTTTTATGAAGCTCATGGAAAAAGTGTTAGAAAAGGACAAAGAAAAGTATTTCCTAGACCTAGCACAAACGGGTCTTAAACTTCCTCATGACTATGTTGTCAATCAACTTAAGAAGAAAGAAGTTGAGGCTAATCCTATTGATATCATGAATAAACAATTCAAAAATTTTCAAATGCAATTGGATATGATGAAACAAAGCGGGGTTCCCAAACCTTTCTCTATTGAGGCTTTATGTCCTTTCCCATTTGATAAGTCATTAATCATGGTTCCATTCCCAACTAATGCTATCTTTCCTAAATATGATAAGTATGAAGGAACAAATAATCCTCAAGATCACTTAAGGGAATTTTGTGCATTAAGCCTAGAGTTCATGCATGATACGACATACCTCATGAGATTGTTTCCTAGAAGTCTAGGGGGCATGGCAATGGAGTGGTTTTCAAAGTTACCCTCCGGCATCGAAACCTTCAAAGAATTGGCCTCTAAATTAATGACTCATTATTCCTACAATATCAAACATGAGTTCACAATGATAACTTTATGTAATACCAAGAAACGAGAAGGTGAAGGATTCCTACTTTTCTTACAATGATGGAGAGCGGTATTTGCTAGATACCCTAGAAGTGTACCCAAGAAAGAAAAGATGGATATATTTGTTAATAGTTTGACTAATGAGATGAATTACTGGTTGAAATAACAATGTCCTACGTCTTTTCAAGACTTAATTGAGAATGGATTTACCACAGAGGAAGTGTTGGTCAAAAGCAGAGAGTTGAAACTCTATAAGAACAACAACAACAACAACAACAATGCCAACAACAACCAAAGTAGAAATCCTCCCAAAAATAACTAGTTTTGGCTAAGGAACACCAATAAAGGAGTGGTGAATGATGGAGTTGTAGAGGCTAAAAATTTAAAGGCCACCCCTTTCAATCTTACCAAAGGGTGTTCTCAAGCTAATAATGTGACCCAAGAATCCAAGGTGCCTTTCAACAACAATAATAATAACAACAACACCTTTGGAAACAATAAAGGGGCTAATAAGCCTAAGCCTTTCTTTGCACCAACTCCTAAAAGAACATTCACACCTTTGGGTGAACCCCTTGAGAAGGCATTACAGACTCTCATTTCTAATAAGCTTATTGACTTACCTAGATCTCAGCCATATGAACCACAAATCAAGCCTACATGGTGGAGTGAGTCTAGTCATTGTGAATATCATAGAAATCGGGGACACAAGACAAATGATTGCAAGTGGTTGAGACACATGGTGCAAGACCTAATTGACAATGGTGTGATAAAGGTAGAAGGCCCTCAAAAAAATGAAGATCACACAGCCTTTAAAATTCCTTTCTACAAGCATGAGAAGGGTGAATCTTCCAATTCAAATAATGGAGATAACAATGGCGATAATTCAAGAGGCACCAACAATGTAAATTTTGCTCATACCTATGACAATACTATCAATGTTGTGGTAATCAAAGAACAATCAATCAAAGAGTCTTCTAATGTGGTAACTAGGGAGAAAACAGCCAAAGTTACCCTACAGGGAAGTGCCCCTAAAACATTTGGTCCTACTTCAAGTACTACTTTGGCTAAACCAACATCCTCTTCAATAAAGCCTTATAGTTTGGTGGATCAATTTCATAAAACTCCAGCACAAATCTCTATTTTCGAGTTGTTGAAATTATCTCCTAATCACAAAGAAATATTAGAAAAAGCCCTAGTGGAAACCAATGTTCCTATAAACTTGGAGGAGGATAAGTTTCAAAATATGGTAGGACATCTTATAGCTCCTCATTGCCTTTCATTCTCCAAACAAGATGACATGTCCATTAACCACCCTCAAAATTTTCCCTTGCATATAGAAGTGTTAATCCAAAGGCATAGGGTTAAGAGAGTTCTCATTGATGAGGGAGCTAGTCTTAATATTTGTACTTTAAACCTTATCAAGTCCTTAGGATTGTCCGAATCCTCCATTGACCCTAAGAAGAAAATCACCATTAAGGCTTATGATGAGGAGGAGAGATCTTCAAAAGGCATGATTATCTTACCCATCTAAGTGGGACCTATCAAAAAAGATACCATATGTCAATTTCTTGATATGAAGTTAACTTATAACATTCTATTGGGAAAACCTTGGATTCATGAGATGCAAGCGGTACCTTCTACTTATCACCAATGCATAAAATTTCCACATAGAGGGGAGGAGATCACAATTGGAGGAGATTATAATCCTTTCCAATATTGTAACACATTGAAGCCAAGTCATGAATTATTTATTCCTCACAATAGGCAAGGAGTCATCCCTCATGATACTATTGAAGAAGCCAAGGAAGAAAGTTCAAAGTTAACATCACATGTTACTTCTACCTCAAACCCTATTCAAACTAACTCAATTACATCGACTAAGGGAAAAGAAAAAGTGAGTTATGAGGGTACAAGTTCCAATGATAGTTTAGTTAAAACATCTACACCAAAGGTAACACTTTCAAGACCTAACAAAGAGGAGAGAGATAAATCCAAAAAGGATCAACATAAACAAATAAGTGAGATGATGCACAAGTTTGAAAAGCAATGTAAAATCAACTCCAAGGGGTTGGGGGAATATTCTATTTCCCTATTTGATTTACCAACCTCTCCTAGGACACATGGGAAACCATCAAGTACACATCCTCCTCACAAGTATAATTCTCATTTTGTAAGAGAGAGTGACAAGGCAGCTCTTGAACAAGAAGATAATGAAGTTCTCCAATGGCTCTATAAAGATGAAAGTGATACTTCAAATAACCCCATAGAAAGAGTACAACACATCAGTATTCAAACCAATCATTATGGAAAAGGGTATCAAATTATGCAAAAAATGGGATATAAGGGAAGAGGACCCTTAGGAGTTCAAAATAGAGGATTACTAGAGTTCATTGAACCAATTGGGAGAGCAAAAGAAGAGAAATCCGGAATAGGTTTTCAACATAAAGGAGAAAGTTTGAGCCCAATGCATGATTTTCATGAATGGATACATGTGGTAGGTTTCGAGAGTGAAGATGATTCTAGAGATTATGAGTGGGATTCCTTGTCTAAAGAATCTTGTCATGACATAGAAGTTGATGTTATTCACACATATGCAACTATTCCAAATGATACAAGTCAAGAAAATGAACCTCTAAGTTTGAATTCTACACAAGTATCAAGCGAACCTCAAGAATCCAACATAGGTCAAGCATCTAGGACTAGTCAATGGATAGGTGAACCTTATGTACCTTTGTAGGGAGGTGATTCGAATGTTGTATTTAATCCACATGCATTCTTTCCCATTGAAATCAGTGAGAACTCTAGTGAAGAAGACTTTGATCCAACTTCCATGGAACATCTTGAGGGAGCTCATGTCATAGACCTTGATGATACAATGTATGAACCTTCAAATGAATTCATGTCCATAAATCCTTTGAATGAAAACTTTCCCAATGAATCTTTATCCTTAATGCATCCTGACCTTATTAATTGAGACTTATCTGAACCTAATGACCTATTATACTTTCCTAATGATCTTGCAATGGCCCAATACCTCAATGCGGTTGATCCATGTTCTTCCATCAATGAATACAATCTAGACATAATGATAGAGGCAAGGGTCCAACCTCTCAATTCATAAAATAAAAGAAAAAAATATTAAAAAAACGAAGAGTTCTAGTGGTGAAAACCACCATGTGGCAGTGCTAGAACCTAAAAATCAAAATATCATATGTTTCCAAAGGTGAAAACCCAATTGAGGAACCTAAGGAAGAGAGGTTGGATGCCCTACCTGAACATGAAGAGGAAAGGTCACCTATCCTTATTGAACCAACAGAGAAGGTTAACATTGGCACCGAAGAAGATCCTAAGTTTGTTCATTTGGCAGCATCTTTGAGTCCATCAGAAAGGAAGGAGTTCATCGAATTATTTCAAGAAAAGCAAATTAACTTTGCCTAGTCTTATGCTGACATGCTCGGGTTGGACCCAAGCTTTATAATGCATCACCTAAATGTAAAACCTAGTGTGAAACCCATCAAGCAAAAGTTGAGGAAAATGCACCCTCATGTGGCACTCTTAGTAAAAGCAGAATTGGAAAAGCTTCTCAAAGTTGGATTCATAAGAGTAATTGCCTATGCAGAATGGATATCCAATATTGTCCTGATTAAAAACATGATAAATCAATTAGAGTGTGCATGGATTTCCAAGATCTCAATCTTGCTTTCCCAAAAGATGATTTTCCACTACCTAGTATCAATGCAATAGTGGACTTAACAGCGGGTCATTCTATGCTTTCTTTGATGGATGGATTTAGTGGATATAATGAAATCTGAATTGCACCTAAAGATCAAGAAAAGACAACTTTTACATGCCCATGGGGAAGCTTTTTTTGGAATGTGATGCCCTTCGGTCTCAAAAATGCTCGAGCAACTTACCAAAGAGCAATGACTACTATTTTTCATGATATGATGCATACATTTTTAGAAGACTATGTGGATGATATTCTAGCAAAATCACATGAAAGAAAGGATCACTTACCAATATTAGACAAGATTTTCACAAGGTTAGAGCAATTCAAAGTGAGACTCAATCCAAAAAAGTGTGCTTTTGGGGTACAATCTGGCAAACTCCTAGGTTACATTGTTTCTGCAAAGGGTATTGAAGTAGATCCTAAAAAGGTACAAGCAATAATGGAGATGGAAATTCCTCAAAATATTAGCCAAATGAGGTCTCTTCAAGGAAGGCTGCAATCTATAAGGAGCTTCATAGCCCAATTAGCAGAGAAGTGCCATTCCTTCACAAGGTTGCTACATAAAGACACTATTTTTACATGGGATGAAGAGTGTGACAAAGCTTTCACATTGTTAAAAACATACTTGGTGAATCCACCCATTTTAATGTCACCTATTAAGGGAAAACCTTTGTTACTTTACATACCAGCCATGGATAAATATTTAGGAGTTCTATTGGCACAAGAAGACAATGAAGGAAAAGAAAGAGCTATTTACTACTTGACTAGAACATTGATAAAGTATGAGTTGAACTATAGCTTCATGGAAAGGGCTTGCCTAGCTGTGGTGTTTGCCTCTCAAAAGCTTAAAAATTACATGTTGATGCATAAAGTGAATTTAATTGCCAAAATTGATCCTTTGAAATATCTACTTAGTAAAACATCCCTAACTGGAGGAATTGCAAAGTGGGTGATGGTACTTAGTGAGTTTGACGTTGAGTGCATGGATAGAAAAGCAATCAAAGGACAAGTCATTGCAGATTAGTTGGTTGAACATCCTTTAGAGTCCACATATCCAATGAAAGTGGAATTTCCTGATTTAGAGATTGTTAATGTGGAGGCAAAGACATGGACCCTATATTTTGATGGCTCTTATACACAGGTTGGTTCAGGGGCAGGAATCCTTTTGATTACACCTCAAGGTTATACAATTCCCAAATCTTATAAACTCATGTTTCCATGCACCAATAATATTGCTGAGTATGAAGCTTTGGTCATAGGACTTAAAATGGCTTTGGAATGGAATGTCACGGAATTACAATTTTATGGAGATTCTCAACTTGTCATAAATCAAGTCAATGATGAGTATAACACCAAAGATGATAAATTGATGCCTTACAAAAAGATGGTGGATGAATGGAAGAAATATTTTTCTTTGATTACTTTTGAGCACATTCCAAGAGATAAGAATAGAGCAGCTGATGCAATGGCTACTTTGGCTTCATTACTCCAAATGCCTAATCAAATGCAAGGTACAAATTCTTAGTGGAAGAATTGGCAAAACCGGCATTTGACTTATTCGATACCTAAATTATTGCCCTTCTTAATGGACATGACTCACCTTGGTATGAACCAATTTATACTTACCTTAAAGATCAAACCTTACCTTTGGACCAAACCTGAGCTCAAAAATGACATTTCATAAGATAATTAGCTCGTTATACTATCCTATCTGACACATTGTATCATAAGGGTCTTGATGGAACACTCCTTATATGTCTAGAGGAAGAGGAATCAAGGTTAGCTTTAAGGGATTTTCACGAGGGGATTTGTGGGTCACATTCTAGCGGATTAAATTTAGCTAAGAAAATCCTTCGCATGGGGTATTTTTGGAAAACCTTAGAAAAAGATGCTTGTCAATTTGTGAAAGGTTGTGCTAAATGCCAATATCACAGTGACATGATTCATGCACCTGCACAAGAATTACATCCTTTTATGACACCGTGGCCATTCTACCAATGGGGTTTTGATTTAATTGGCAGGATTTACCTACCTTCTTCCAATGGTCATAAGTACATTCTCACAGCGATAGAATATTTCACTAAGTGGGTAGAATCTGTTCCTTTGACAACTGCAATGGGGAAACAAATTTCCATGTTTATCCTTAATCATGTCATTTGTCACTATGGCATTCCTCATGCTATAATCATGGATAATGGAAAACAATTAAAGAACAAATATGTAGACAAACTTTGTGATACCTTTCATATTACTCATCATTCTTCATCCATTTACTATCCCCAAGGTAATGGACAAGTAGAGGCTACTAATAAGAACATTCTCAAAATCCTCAGACGATCGGTTGGCAAGTCAGGTAGAGATTGGCATCTTCAAATTAATCCAGCATTATGGGCATACCAAACTAGTATTCGCACCCTGGCAGGAGCTACACCTTTTTCATTAGTTTATGGGGCTGAAGCTATTTTACCCTTAGAGGTTGAAATACCATCCTTAAGAGTGTCATTACATGGATTGATTACAGATGAGGATTATAGAGTTTCCCGACTTCAACAATTGGAATTGTTGGAAGAACATCAAACTCAAGCTTATGATCATTTGAAAGTGTATCATAATCAAATCTCAAGAAATTATAACAAACATACCAAACCAAGAACTTTTCAAGTGGGTGATTTAGTCTTGAGAGAGAATCCAAAAAATCAAGTTGAGAGAGAAAAGAAAGGAAAGTGGGAAGAAAATTGGCTTGGTCCTTTTGTCATTGTTTCTTCTTTTGGAATAGGGACCTACAAATTGGCTGATTGTGATGGTGATGAATTGCAAGAACCTATCAATAGCATTCATCTTAAGAGGTTTCATACCTAATTAGATTAAAAATTATCAGATGAAAGAGTATCAGAAGAGATTATTAGATAAGTTAGCATCTTCTTTGTACATGGGAAAAGTCAAAAATCAACATAAAATTTTCAAAAGGTCAAAATATCAAAAAAAATGAGAAAATCAAAAAGTCAAAAAACAATGGAAAAGCAGAAAAAGTAGAAAATTGAGCCTGAAGAAAGAAAAAACATTCAAAAATCAAAAAATCATTATCTTGGTGAAAACCTAGAAAATAGGCACCTTGATGATATCAAAAAAAAAAATGAAAAATGAAAAAAATAAAAAAATTGAAAAAAAGAAAAGTGCCTTGGTGAAAACCTAGCAAATAGGTGCCTTGGTAGAAAAAAAAAAAAAATAAAGAGAAAAAAGCAATAAACCCAAAAGGTGAAAACCTGGTAAATAGGCGCTTTTTGTTCCTTTAGGTCTCTCCTAGTGGCATGTGTGCATATTACGTTTCATCATCTCATTTGTCCATATCTTCATTGCATCCATTATTTGTGCATAATCCTAATAAAGTCTTTCGGTCACATTTTTGTTGCATTCTAGGTCTCAGTTGCCTTAAGTTTCACATTGATCACATTTATCACTTGGGAGCAAGCAACATGGATTTTTGGTACTTAACATATTCAAAAGTGCAATATCTTGGTCACACAATAGAAGCAGCTTTTCAGATTCAGAGGAGACTAATATTGGACCTTTGATAGATATCATTGTTCAATCCGAAATAGTTTGATCCTACAAACATGATCCTTGAGTTTTATTGACTTATTTTATCAGGATTAAAACTTGATAACACCCTAATATGATCAGAATGTTTGGAATTCTTTTTGAAAATCTTGATACATGGCAATACACTTTAAATTTTGATGAGTTTTTCATTAAACTTTTTTGAGTCATGTTCTTTTAGTTAATCAATGATGTTTCGACTAGATTGACAATGATGGGGACATGATGTTTTCTTGGCTTTTGTGTGACTATTTTGAGGACGATCCTTTAACTTGTGTGAATTTGTCTAAAGACATGGTCATCAAAGAACCATCGAGGACATTCATATAAGGAGAAGGGTCAACCTTTGTCTGTTTACATAAATGGATACCTTGGCTATTTATATTTTCCATATCTTAATACCAAAATCCACTTGCAACATTGAATCCGTTGAAACCGGTATTCATACTCCCATAGTTGGTTCTTTCAACTAGTAAGGGTTATACTAGGGTTTCTCAAAGAGGTTACCAAATGCATTAAAAAGAAGTATTCATATCATCATGATGTGGTCAGTGATGGTTGTACTTGTTTTCCGGTCCCACAATGCTCAATGATGAAAATATATCTCTTTTGCAGTTCTTTCGCAAATAGCTAGTGACCTTTAGTTGCATTGCATTGCATTTTCATGTTAGATTAATTGCATGATTGATAGTTCTTTTCTAAGTGAAGGGGGTTGGTTGATTCTTTATCTTGATCAATGTTGGGGGTTCAATTTTAACTTATCAATGGGTTCAATTTTAACTTATCAATGGTTTCAAATCAATTATGTTAGATTATTTTTTGCATTCATTCATAGCATTATTCATTAAAAATTATTATATACTTATTTTTGCGAAAATCAAAGAATACACCATTAATCATTATTCATTTATCCTTCATCATTTAGATTTTCATTTCATAAAGTAAAGTTGCATACATCAAAAATCAAAAAAAAAAACATAAATGCATTCATTTTATTTTGCACTAAGTATTGCATCCATCTCATTGCATTGCATAAACCATACATCATTTTAAATCAAAAACATGTAGGTTAGTTGCATTATCATTTTGCATCCATTTATCTATGTCATAACATAAGACATTGCATCCATAGCATGATAAAATTGCATGCATCATAGACATGCATATAAAGTAATCTCACATAAACTCAACATCAAAGGGAAATAAATTTAAGATCATCATGAATAAATGTTCATCATAAACATGTCCATCAAATCTGTTTAGCAAAGATACAACAACATGATACATACATCGGTCCTGATACAATACATCAATATGGTACATCAAAGCTAAATACAGATATCAAGATTTCTATGACCCAGTAGGGGTACCTACTCCTACTATACCTGATCCATCTCCTGACCCATCGGGCCCCCTATCACCTTCTCTACCCTAAGTGGAAGGTGGTGCCTGACTCATGCTAGCACTCATGGGTAACTGTGACATCATGGTCAAGAATTGTTGCAACATAGTGGTCACCTGATCTAATCTCCCAGTCACTGCAGACATCTCTCCCTACAATCCTCTCACATCCTGTACTAAAGTATCAACAATCAGAGGAACTGGAGGTGCCTGTGTTGTCTGAGGTGCCTGTGGAGCCTGTGGTGCTAAGGGAACCTGTGGGATCATCTAAATCTATGATATACCTTGTACATGTCCTACACTACTCTGTGGATCCCTCTGTCTCTATGGAGACGCTGGTATCTATGGTACCTAACCCTGTATAGGAACCTGTAAAGGAACCTGCCTAGCTACCCATATCCATCTCTGTCTCTGTCTAGCCCAAGCTACTAATGGTACAATGGGAGCCTACCTCTATATTAGTACCTATCTCTACCTCTACCTAGGCTATCTGAATCCACCCCCACGACCTCTCATATGTCCACCCCGCATCTGAGGTCCTACTACTCTCTATACCCATGGAGCTCTAGGTACTCTCTATACTCTCTATCTCTAGGGTCTCCTATCATCACCTCCATCTCCACCACCCCCATCTCCATCTCCACCATCATCGTCGGACAGCTCATCAACATCAGGTATGGGCTCGGCTGGATCAGTAAATCTCATAAATCTGTGTCATGAAAACCACTCTTGATACTCAGCAGACATCCCTGTATCGGCCACATGATCCATCATATCCCATATAACATGGCCTATGCACTCTATCTCATGAACTGCATACTGATAATCTACCTGTGGGCCCCACATAGATCACTCAGCCTGTACTCTGGCATATAAGGCCATACCCTATGGCATACCCTGTATACAACCATACTGTCGAAGGACTCTCCCAAAGAAAAATCTCTCTATACATAACAGGGATCAACCAATTATCCATCGTGGGAAATACATATATGGGAGCTCGTCATCATCCTCTCTCCATGCCTCACATCTCACATATGGTCTCCATACAACCTGGTCTATATCATCAATAGTACGTCACCAATAATCAACCTTGCCCAGATGGTGTTGGACAACCATACCCTCATATAAAAAAGAAAAAGGCCCTCCTTGACCTTGAACTCATGCTAAAATGGGTCTCATAATGGGGACATGCTCCCAAGTCCACAGCTGTAGTAATACTGCTCCTGCAGATAGAGCTGCATTGTGTCTATATACAACCTCATGCAAATCATGATATAACTGTGCTAGTACACATGGACCCCAGTCTAATCTCCAAGGATGTGCAATCAAGTCCTCTAGAATGCAGCCCCATCCAACTGAGAAACCATGACCTCTCTTATCTGGTAAGAGAATTCCCTTGATAATAGCCCCAAGCATGGCTGGTAAAGTCGGGAATGATGCAAACTATGCCCATGTAATGTTGTCATTGCCAATAGTGGCATCTCTAAATACACATCGACATGCATTACCATCATAGACCTTATCGTAATATGGTCTCTCTCCATGTGTCAGTATCCTCAACAATCTATAAACATCCTCTGGCGTGATAGTCATCTCACCGAGGGGTAAATGGAAGGTATTATGGCCAGAGTGCCAGTGCTCTACCATAGTTGTCAATAGACCTCGGTTCAACTGAAACTGAGGAAGATCAAGAAGGAATCCAAGACTATACAAATCAATTGTCCATCTCTTAGGAGGAGTCAACTCCTCTGCCAGATTGAACACCCATTTCGCTACACTCCGTACATATAACTTACGAAAATGTTCCTATATTTTGAAAACAAAGTAAAGTATATCAGTATATTTTTCCTTGGTGGATCATTCTAAGTCAATAAAAAATATTAAAACTATCTTTACTCTTTTTTGAGTACATCAAACTTGTTAGGGATTTTTCTTGTATGAACCACAGTGCTTGAAATGACTACTTGAACACCATGCTTTCTAATACTGATTCAAAAACAAGAAAAGCCTAATTGCTAAGGACTGGATAAGGTCCTTCTTCATTTTTGAGCTCCACATATACTCAGGCAAGTTTTACCTCTTATGATTACTGTTTACACAGTATTCTATAGTGTGGACACTGATTTGCTATGTATCTTTGTTAAATCAACTTATGAATCACCTTGCAAATGACCAAGCATAACCAGATGCAAGATATAACCATACAAACCATTGTAGTAAGCATAACAATAACCAGTGATACAAGGATTTTCATCCTTCTTCCTTTTGATGTAGGAGGGATAACCTAAGGATTCACTCTCTAAGGAATCACTAAAATGGACACTGTCCTACTGACATAGGTCCTTAAATGAGTTCAACTTGTTTGTTCTGAGTAACAAAAGTGTTTTGATTAAATTTGGTTCTGATACCTTGAAACAACTTGGACAATAATAGGTTATCAGACTAATTTCTGAACCAGTGCCTATCCCTTTGGGCTACAAAGTCAAATAAACTAAGATCTCATAGAAATAAAATACAGTAAGCTTCCTTACAACCCACATACAATTCAGATAAGTTGCCTTACAAGTTACCCTGTTACCTCTAAACAATTGTATCAAATCCTTAAACAAAGTAGTATGCTCCCTGAAACTACTCACAAAACTTAGTTCTTTCCTTAAAAGAAACTTGCAAGCAATTAGATAGTTACCTAATAACCAAAATTCTTCAGAATGCCTTGCAAACTTAACATAAAAGAGCATACACAGAGAATAAAGAGACAGCAATTGAGGAGAGTAAAATTGCACCGTATTTTATTTATATGATCCAGCTTTCATACATGAAAGATCTTGCAACTTCAAAAGATAGACAAAAATTCAAAACGTCTAAATTCTACAATATATTTTCTCTTCTCCAAAATATTCCAACATTCCAGACCTCTTACAAAATACAACCCTTATGCTATATATAGGTTTTTGACCATCTTGGAATCCCTTAAGGATGCAACAAGCTTCGTATGGTCCTAGAAAACCTAACCCTAAAGTTACAAGAAAGAAGAAGTGATGGTAGTACAATCAGATTTGTAGACGGTAGCTGGTAGTATTTATGTTGAGTCTCGATAGCTGTGCTTTCCTACTCACCTACATTCTCCTTTTGTAATAACTTTCCATCTTGTCTTGAACAGTGCAGTGCCAAGTGTTCACCTTATTCATCGTCCAAGATTTCTTCCTCTACTACAGGCTTCTTTTTCTTGGGTGTAGTCATCACCTCCCAAGCTTTCACTTCATCGTCAGATGGCCACTTGAAGTCCTGAGTACTCTATACTTGCACCTTTTTCCTGTCCCATCTTGCATCAGTGATGTTTTTTACATCAAGTAGGAACTTGTTTATATCAGTCTCTGCTTTAAAAGCTTCATCCAATATTTTATTGAATCCTTCTATATCAACATCTGCTCCTAAAAGAAATGCATCTTCACTAGGCATCTTGCTGTCAAACTCACTCTTCCAAGCATCTACAGCCTTTACTTGGTCATCATCTCCCCTTAAAAAAGGAATAAACTTATTAAAATCATTTGAAAAGAGGCTCAATTTAACCTCTATCTGGTTTAATTTTCCTTTGAAGAATGAGAGAGCAATATTGACTCTTTTGATCTCATCTCCTACTTCAGTCACTATTTCAGGAAAATCTTCTCTGATGGCTTGTAAAGATGACAATTTCTCAAATAAATTTGCCCTAGCAGACCACTTTGTAAAGTAAGGGTTTAGAATGGCAAGGTATCCCATTACCTCAGTATGCAATGCTGGCAATTTATTATATGCACTAACTACAACACCATTTTTATCCTTTAGAATCTCAATTCTATGTTGTAAAATGCCTTTTAGTGCCTTCAAAGAAATTGCATTTCCTTTTTCTTCATCCACCTTTTGTTCCATAGCCTCTTCTAACTTAGGCTTATCTTCAATTTGTAGCGGTGGTGTTTGTGCAGGTGCATATACCACCTCTGGCTTAGCCTCCAACTCCTCCAATAATTTCTTTATCATCTCATTCTGCTAGTACAGTTGTATGTGACACATATCCCTGTCCTTAGACAGTGCACTTGTTTCTTCCAACAAAGTAGTATACCTCTCAGACAATTGTTTGGTCTTATCTTCATTTAATTGAGCCCAGTGTGTCATAATTTGAAAGATTTCTAAGTCCCCTGTATTTTGTACAAACCACACCATTTGATTACCCACCATATTTTCTTGAATATTTACTAACTGGGGCTTCTGGTCTTTTGGGCTTAGGCTCCACATTGCAAAATCCTGAGATTTTGGGCTATACCCAAATCCTTTTATCATGTCTCCTACCTGGACCTCACTAGCTATTTTAAGATCTGGCTGCTTTCTGATTTGGTCTATGATAAAGGCAGATGCCAAATCCCATCCCTCAGCCAATAATATCCCACTTCCTAGCACCATCTTCCTGGCATCCTCGAGCGAAATGTCCTCATTTTCAGGATCATAATTCTGTAAGGCCACTAGAGCTTCATTTGTAATTGTTTCTTTCCCATCAACTATTAATTGGGATTTTATTTTCTCTATTTTGTGCCATCTTAGGAAGTCTTTAAACTCTTCTGTTTTAACAAAGCTATCATCATCTAGGAATTTTTGCTGATGAAGCAATCTTTCATCAACACAGGCCTTGAGTGGTATCTCAACTTCATCTTCTAGCTCAGGTTGTTGTTTCTTGTCTTCCCTGATTGCTTTTCTCAGGTTATGATCATATAACCTGTACCAGGTACTAAGGCCTTAGCCTTATCTTTTTTCTTACTTTGTCCTTCCACTGAAGGCTGTCCTACTTCCAATTTATGCCTCTTTGCAGCAGGCTCCTCTACATCATCAGGCTGAGTAGCAATGGTCAGATCAATAATATGACCCTCTGCTCCTTGTAACTGTGGGATCTCAGCCATTTCTTGCTCTGAGGCTTGTTGTGGTGAAGGATGCATGGGGGGACATGCATAATCACTGTCATCACCACTATCATACTCTGACTCTGAGTGCTCAGGTGACTGAGCACCTTTCTTGTCCAAGACTGTATCCAGTTGCTCTATAAGCACATAATAGTTATCTATCATAGCCTTTATTCTATCAAAATATGGGAGGTTAGGGTAAAACCCTCCAAAAGAAAACCCATTCCTCTTTATTTGTTTCACCAGCTTCAGCAACTCCTGGATTCTCAATCTTTGAGTGTGGATGTCATCTTCATCCATAATGTTTCTTGTGCATCTTCTTCAATGCACTCACAGTGAACATTGGTATTAGGGATGGTAGGAGTATACAACTTCCTAACCCCTGCCATGAAACCCTCTGGGGCAATGTATCTATAAGAGGCTACCCCCATTCTGTATTTCTGCAACCATTGACCCACTTCATCAATGGCATTCTTACCAATTGTAAAGTTGGAAATTTTGAATTGCCTAGGGGTTATAGTCCCCTTCTTGTGCGGTGCAAAGTACTCATTATCTGTTAACATCAACTGTCATATGAATTCCATTGTAGCTACTCTTACAGGAACATGATATGGTAGCAAATGAGGTTGGTGAATACACCCATATACCCTAATAATGGTGTAATTCTCCTCCAATAAGAAATCACCCCAATTGTGATTTCTAGGCCAACCATTTGAATACTCATAGGGCCTGAGTAGTTGTATGATCTTCAATGGGACTCTAGTCCTGCTTGTTCCCAGACTCTATACAATTGGATACACAATCCAATTCTGAAAAGCATAGTAGTCACACTCCCTAGAAGTGTAATTCCAAACCCTCACCCAAAATTGGATAGGATTTGGTGCTGTTTGATAGAATCTCTGAGGAGTCAGATTATTGACATCCATGATTACAAAATTAAAGTATAACAGGAGGTGCATTAGGACTGAGTAATGCAAAAATTTAGGCTCCTTCTCCTTTGGATTCTTTAATCTTTTCTGGGTTGCAACAAAACCCTCATGCATTTTGTCAATTATATGTTGTATGTAATCATAGCTGGTGCTTGAATGCACCTCTTGCAAATCTAGTACCATCATCAAGATGCCAGCAGTGATTTTCTCTGCATCTCCATCTATCCCTAGCACTCTACATAGGGCATAAGAATTATACTTAATGTAGAAGCGTAGATCCTTATAATAATATGGATATGGCTCAACCATAGGACCTAAGTAATTTTTCACTTCTTTTGACATGTGTTTCTGTAACAAGCCTTTAGCAATAGCAGGCTTTGAACTGTACCTCTTCTCCTGCTTTGTCATGTCAATCTTAGTAGACATGGTACTAAACAAGCCAAAAGCATGCATGAATGAGTTTCTATTCAAAATTAACAGGGTAGTGCCATCATCCCTTTTGATGGTCTTTTTCAAGACATCATAGTGATTAGCTAGGTCTAAAAATAGGTCTACATCTAGGAAGACATCAGGGACAAGCAATCTAGCTAAACCACATGTCCAAGGGTTTGATACTGGGATGGGTTTATCAGAATTTTTATAAAGTAATTGAAAAGGGAGAAACCTGTTGTCCCCAGAGTCACAGCATCTCGAATATCTTTGTATTCATCCAGGAGGACACTAGCATTGGCCTTCTTATTTTGTGTTGAACCAGGCAGGAGACGGAGAAACTCATCAGAGAAACTTGCTTTTCCTTTCTGTTCCTCTTCACTCCCTCCACTTGTCAAAGCAACACTCATAGCTCCGCTCATATCTACAACACCTTGAACCTCCTTTTCCTTACCGATATTGAAACAAATCTAATTCTGAGATCAATAGACTATCCTGTGCACAATTTTCTAAAATTTAGAACTCTCTGACAAATTTTGGAAATATTGCAACTTGAGCAAAATATCTCTCTTCTAAAAACCTAGCTACTTGAGCACTGAAATATGAAAGCACAGTGAATGAAAATGAATGCAACATCAACTCCTTATAGCCATCATTCAGGGTACACAGCTCATAACTTAGAAACATCAGTTCTATCATTAATTCGACATGCTGTGAACTTGAACAAAAACCTAGCCATAGTTCCTGAGCTTGACAAGAAATCAAATTTTCAAAAATGAATCCTCAGAACAATCATATAACATTTAAAAGAGATGACATGTCACACTATGATTCATTATCTATCTTACATCTCAGCTACTCTTTTTGCACAGTGATCAAAATAAAAGCCTGTGATTGGTTGTCGAATGATTCACTTTGTCACATCAAAAAATGCCACCAGTTTTTTAGATTTTGTAATCAGGTGACTGCGCAACTGCATTAAGTCTCTTTGTCGCAGGCTTCTGCCACTAACCATGGTTCCATCTCAAGACTTGGCAATAATGTTCTTTCTTACCTTTCGCTGACCCATGTCATTATCTAGCGATCATGCGACAATACTCTATTTGGTCACTCACTCACACCACTTAGTATTCCAACTTTCATCTTATGCGCGAGTGAGCGATAGCATCTGTTCCTTAGTCGCCTAATCGCAAGCTCTTTTCATTTCATCTTCATTGATTGGTGAGTGATTGATGTCCTTCCTCCTTTAACTCATTGCATCCTCACGAGTTCACATTTCATATTACCTGAGTCTCGGCGACTGAGCGCCTATGCATCTTATCTTTCATCTATTCCATCATCACACACTCGCGAGTTAAATTTTGACCACCTCAAAACATCAGCGAGTGAGTGAGGCGTTGGACGGTCTCCTTTGTCGCTCGGTCGTAGACTTGAAACTTGACTTCCATAAGACATCATGACTGCGTGATTCACATTTTAAAACACTGAACCCGCTCACCTGCATGCAAATCAAAACTAGATGTAAGCAGATCGCGATTGCGCGATGAACTTTCACTGACAGCTCGTCGCCCAGTCGGGAGGACTTTTCCTTGTGGGCACTTTTCTTTTTAGACTCTACGACCACCATTAGATCCTTTGATCTCTTTATCCTACAGCCGTCATTTAATCACTAGATGTTTGAGCATACCTTTAAATCTTTCTCAGACACCGCGACAGAAGGGAAAACACCTTAGTCTCAAAGTCGCTGAATCCACTTTTCTCCTTCTGGCGACCATGCAATAATCCTCTAGCATCCACCCGCCTTGTGACACATGTTGCTCAACCATTTTCTCACTCAATGTATAACAAAGAACTGAGTCATCACCCTGCTCTGACGACATCCTGACTAAGCATTACTGCAAACCACAGGCGGTCAGTTGCGATGTCTCATTTAAAATTTCTTAACCGCTGTTCCATTACGAGATCATGTGACTGAAGGCCTGACTTAACTGTTAACTTTGACTCATTTGGCGATAACGTGACATAAGGTAATCACGAAGTCTGAGAACATTTTCATAACTATTGATAATCTCCCGCAATCACCCGCTGAGCAGTGGGTCCCATTTTCATAAAGCCTTATAACATGATTATCCCGCGACTACCCAACATGAAATGAATCACTGAGTCTCAGAAGGCCAAAGGAATATTTTGATTATGAACAAGACCACGCGACAAAAGGAAAACACAAAGTCGGGAAGGCAATTGGAATATTCGCTTGGGGTAACGCGATGAGGTGACTTAAATTAAGACACATGCCTTAAGTGAAATGAAAAAGTAACAGCAAAATAGAATGCCATGACTTAGGGTTTTAAATCATCGTTTAACACTTGGATAACCTAGGGTTTTAGGGTTTTCAGAAATTTGGTTAAGTTTAGACTTGAGAACCTGAAAACATGACACTGGTAAGGAAAAAAGGATGAGAGATAGCTAATTTGAGAACACCAAAGCACAGAGAGCAGGACAAGGAACGAGGAAAACTGCCAAAACAAGAAAAACAACCAACAAACCTATTGTTCCTGACCTCTAGATCTTGAGAAAGGACCAATTTGTATTATCTTTTAATCAATCTGATTGACATATAAAACATTCACTGATCTAATCTTATACTAATATCCTAAACACTAAGTTGACATTATGAAAGCACATTTTTTTACATTGGGTAATCAATTTGGTCATTCAAAATGATTATTTGGAAACATTCAAATCAGGTTTTTATTCTATTTTATCACACGCGTCATTTCATTATGCGGAAGCATTATTTTCCCTATGTGTCATTGAAATTATCATACGCATCATTTCAATGCTTATAGGCATTGCTTTGCCTCATACATGGCATTTCTCAATGCTACGCGTCATTAAACCTATGCTTCGTGGCATTTTAAAAATGCACTTTTGTGACGATTTGCATACGCGTTACTTCTCTACTTGGGGTAAATTTTGACCTAGTTCCTACGTGAATCTTCATTTCTCATACATGTCATTTGACTACGTAGAAGCGACATTTTCATAGCCTACACGTTATTAAAACTATCCTACGCGTCATTTGACCAATTTTTTCTAAAAAGCATGGAAAATTAACATAAAATCCAATTAAAAGTGAGCAATAAATGCACTAGAAAGTTTAAAAGCACTCACCAGAGATCCATAGTCGAGTGGTCTCTGATATCAATGCGCTCTCTCGAATCGATGCTCTCGGATGGGGACCACCATTTCTCTAAATCACCAGAAACTCAGAGCAAGATCTCAATAGTAAAAAGTGAAAATGAATAGTTAATTTGGGTTTTTCAACCTATTTAAGCTATTTTGACCTATTTTTTGGGTTAATTTTTACCCTCTGGGATCTAAATCTACATTTTCTACATACTGGGGCATTTTCCAACCTTAATATCATTTTTCTTTATGTTTTCAGAAATGAAATCATTTAGATATGCATTTGACATCAATCACATCATTTTTGATATCGAGATTTTCAAAATGTTTTCATTTCTGAGGGGGCATACATATACCTTCGGATTTTCAAATCAGTATATCAAATCTTCAAATCTGGGGCATTAAAATCTCAAACTTTATTAGTGGGGCATTTTGTATCTTTTCAAATCAGGGTTGTGAATCAAAATTGCAAATCAGGGTTGTGAATTAAAATTTTGAATCAGAGTTGTGAATCAAAATTTCAAATTAGGGTTATCAATCAGTGGTGAATCAAGTTAAATCAATCAGATATCCACAATCCATTGAATTAGAGCTGAGTTTCTAGTTTTTTGATTGTGTGTGTTTTCAAGCATCAACGTTTCAAATCAAGTTGTTAAATCAAATCAGAATTTCAGATCAGATTTTTATCATCAACTATCAGATCAGGTTATCAAATCAAATTAGGTTTTCAAATCAAGTTGTGGATCAGGTATCAATTAGTTTTGTATCAATCAATCAATAAAACAACATTGAGTCAGTGATCAGGACATGCAATTTTCTTTAAATCAATGTGCTTCACACATCAATTCAAAGAGGGGCATTTGTAGGCACCCAAAATTGACCAGGTGTCTTAATATCATCAAACTATGCAAATTTCAGCGAATCTCAATCAAATGATCAAAATGCTTGAAATACTTCAAAATGGATTAAAATCATTTAAATGGACATTTATCAATCAAAGTGGATTAAATCAATTTGAATCAAGGGATTAATTAAACATGAAATCAAATAATTAATTACAAGCCTAAAAGGATTAATCAAAATTATGCAATTGGTTTTAATCAATTAATTGTATAGTTTAAATCAAAAATCAAATTGAACTTATTCCTTACATGGCTAAATTAATTAAATGATTGAATTAATTAAATTCCTAATATTTTTTCAACACAAATAAAAGAGCCAATGAGAATTGAGAACACACTTGCACATGGATCACTCCCATTTTGCATCTCAGCCTCTCATTTTCCCTTTTGAATCTCATCCACTCATCTTGTCCCACCCTTTGAGGACAACATTGAAATTGTCCCCTCATTTGAAACCATTTGAAAGATCAAACTAAACCAAGGATTAAACCATGATTAATTCACTCTACCCCCTACCCTTGGAATTTTACTATAAATATGAGCCATTTCTAAGCATAAACACATCCTAGAAAATTTGAATGCATAGCATCATTACTATAGGCAATTTGAGAGCAATTGAGCATTATTTTGTGTAATTGACAGAAAATTGTGATATTTGATAGCATAATCATGAGCATTTGAATGTATTTTTTAATCATCTTTGAGAGAAATGGAGCTAGATTAGGCATTATCAATCAATTTCTCATTCTAGGAAGGTCACTAGTAGAGATTAAGGCTGAGAGCTCTACTTGCAAAGCTTAGATAGAGAACCATGGAATGATATAGATGTTAAATGCAATTCTTAGTTTAAATTTCTTATTTACTTCCATAGAATTGTTGTTTATTGTCTTAATTTCATGAAGGTGTTTTAAATCACACATAGCAGATCTAAGCTAATAAATTGAAGGATATAATCTAAGATGAAAAGTCATTAAAATATATGCAATTACTCTAATTATGCAAAGAAAGCTTTGAAAATTGAGAGAAAGATGAGACTACAAATGACTATAGTTTTGATACTTTCAAATTGCTCCTCCAAAATGAAGAAAAGAAGGCTCATAATATAGAAGAGGCCTGAAGAGAGGATGAAGAGTTTCTTGAAAATAAATGGCTGACTCTTCATTTCCATGGAGGAAGATGAGACAAATATGAGAGAATTATTCAATTAATTAAATGAATTATTGCCACATGGGTGGCTTTTCCTTTTTGTTTGAATTATTAATTCAATTGAGGATAATTCATTTAAATAACCAAATAATGTTTAATTCCTTTTATGTGTATTAGCTAAAGGGGGTGGAATTAATTTAATTCAGAAGCACTTAGGACTTTAGAATCAAATTAATTAATCATAGGGATTTTTAGCTAATAAATCATGGAAATTTAGGAATTAAATATAGTGTCAGATTTATGCAAATTTAGGTTTTCTACATTTGAGACTAAGTCAATTGAAGACAATTGGGAAGGAGAATTTGCCTTGTACAATAGGACTTCAATGATGAGAAATTGAGAAAATGCACCAAAATTGATTAGATTTGTAAGGTGCCAATTTTGGGGTATTACATTGTTTAACCTGACAAACAGCTTGCAAGCTAATAAGGGAGCTAACACAACTCCTATGATACCCAAAATGAACAATGATGCTAACAAGGCAAAAACATGGGCACCCCGACCTCCAAGAACATTCACTCCTTTAGGAGAACCTCTCGAAGCAATTTTGAAAACCCTTATTGACAACAAGATTCTAACAATTCTCGACTCCAAACCATGGGAACCAATGGTCAAACCAAAGTGGTGGGATGACAATTCCTACTATGTTTACCACAAGAACAAGGGGCACAAAACTAAAAATTGCCTCAAGTTAAAATATACAATCCAAGACCTAATTGAAGGTGGCAAGATCAAAGTAGAAGGTCACACAACCAATGAAGACCACACTGCTTTTAACAAACCTTTTCCTTCCTTTTAAAATGGAGACAATTCAAAAGGGAAAAGCCATGAAGTGAACTACACTTATTCCCATCGAGACAATGTTATCAATATGCTTGACATTAAATATGAGATCATTAACGTGATCACAATTAAGGATGTTAAAGACACCTCAAAACAAGCAAATGTAGTAATTCAGAGCCAAGCTCAAGTCACAATTAAAGGTGTCAATTTCCCAAACAAACAAGCGACATCTTCCAAGACCCCAGTCATCACTATTCCCCGACCTACAGTAAACAAAAAAACAGTTACAAACCCATCTATCAAGTACAATTTGGTAGATTAATTGTGAAAGACTTCTACTCAAATTTCTATATTTGAGTTGTTCAAAATCTCACTAGTGCATAGGGAGATCTTAGAACAAGCTCTACATTCTGCTAATGTTCCAAAGGACATTGATGTAGACAAATTCTAGGCAATGATTAACCACATTAATCATATATCTGTACCACACTATCTCTCTTTCTCTAAGGAAGATGATAAAGCCATGACTCATCCACATAACCAACCTCTACATATTGAAGTTCTTATTCATAAATCCCATGTAAGACGTGTCTTGATAGATGGAGGCGCAGGGTTGAATATTTATACTCTCAATTTACTCAAGAAACTAGGACTTTCGAAGAAAGCAATTGATTCTAGAAGCAAGATAAAAATAAAAGCCTATGATGAAGAAGAGAGACCTTCCAAAGGTATCATCGTCCTTCCTATTAGA
The DNA here is from genome assembly GCA_018584345.1 of Thuja plicata. NCBI lineage: Eukaryota > Viridiplantae > Streptophyta > Pinopsida > Cupressales > Cupressaceae > Thuja > Thuja plicata. Next base: position 1,075,027 of record MU226065.1, on the reverse strand, counting down.
ATAGGACCAGTTGAACAAAATGTACTATGTCAAGTTCTAGATCTACCTTTGGCATACAATATACTACTGGGTAGACCATGGATTCACGAGATGCAAGAAGTACCTTCAATGTACCATCAATGCATTAAATTCCCACACAATGGGGTGGAAGTCATAGTTCCTACCGATACTAGCTACACATGCAACACTATCAGGGTCGACAGTATGGTTCCACACAACAAGGAAGTTTTGAAGGAAACTGAGCCTAAAACATCAAAATACATGGTCATGAAAGGCTTTGCCAAAACATTAAAGATCGAAGACAAGGGTATGGGAGAATACAAACTTGATATGACTCCATCATTAATGGAACTTCCTCTATCTCCAAGATCATATGGCAAACCTTCTTCATCTTTCCAACCCATCACATCTCAGAAACTAGATATTCACAAGGAAAAAAGAATGATTAAGGCATCTACCTCCCAAGTGGATGAAAAGGAAGAGAAAGCAGTCTTGGATTGGCTTTACAAAGATGAACCAAAGGACAACAAGGTGAAACATGTAGAGATTGTAAGGAAACTCAGGTGCGGAAACAGCTTCCTACGCTAATATCTATAGGAAAGTATTGTGCAAATTCTTTTAAACCCTTACAATTTCAGATTCGTTAACTACTTTAACTAAGATATTGCAACCACATACCATGCATATAGAAAAATAGAGAATGACAAAATGATATACCCTGGGGAAAACCTTTCGGTAAAAAACCCCAGCACTCCAAAACCTGCACAATGTATTGATCAAAACTATTACAGCTTACAATACACTTGCAATGCAAGTTCTTTCAGAAGACTTCAAAACCCTTGAAGACAAATCACAGTAGCATAAAACGTTCCAACAATACACTCGCATTTCTTCTCTTTGCAACCCTAAAAAATGCTTATATCATGCGCTTCACTTTTTAGGGCTACTCCCAACGATAACCGTATTAGGGTTTTTACCATTCTCCGAGAAAATAGGAAACCCAAAAAACTTTTTGGGGTGATGCCCCGAACCTCATGATTGGGGAAGAGTGTATAGTACTCACATTTATCAGTTTCCACATGTCTTCACCTGTCATTGAATCTTCCTGACATAGCTCTTACGTGTCATAGGAATCTGTCATAACTGTTTTAGCCATGATCTCCTTACACACAATTCAAGATGCCAACACATCAACATTATTTGCAAGAAATACAGTTTACAAAACAAATAATAAGAATAGGAATTATCCAAGGTTGAGACACCT